>JZKD02S0758769.1:774559-803416 GCA_000966675.3 Picea glauca | reverse complement strand
CCGTGAAGGGCTTGATGCTGTAGGGAAGGTGACATTGTTGACTGACGCGGAGGTCCCGTCCTTGGTGCAACCACCCGATGGTGTATGGTTGTGGGTGTGCTATGGTCGGCAAGCCTAGCCGCTTCATGACCTCTACCAGGATGAGGTTCTTCTGGCTCTCGCTATCGACAATGAACTGCAACAAGGAACCCTTTACCCACATCTTGGAATGGAAGAGATACTCCACCTCCTCTGGATCTTCTGGTTCCTCCTTCTAGATCTTCATGGTGGAAACGGTGGCGTTGGGCTCTGCATCGATAATCTGCTTCCCCTATCATTCCCCTTGTCAGGTTCTAATTTAGAGTTGGAGCATGCATCCGATTCAGAAGCCTTCATCTCGGCTACCAGTGACTGCTTGGCCCGACACTCACTTGTGTTGTGAGTGGAGATCTTATGGAACTCACACCACTTCCCCGTGTACTTTTTTGGATTCATGGTGTTGTTCTTTGCTTGTGGCTTTGGTGGGTTGTCCTGGGTTACCCCACCTTGGCTTGGTCCTTTGTTCTGCGGTTTGGGGGTACCTTTCCCTTGCTTCTGATTTGCAGACCCAAAGTCTCACCTCTTTTGTTTGAACTTCTGCTCAATCTTGGCATCATATCGGTATGCCACACCAAGTGAGGAGATGTCGAGGAACTATGTTTCCTCCTGAATGTATCTGTGTAGAAAACTACGATACTTTAACACCAAATGTTTCTCTGAATCTTTGATACCCAACTTTGTGTGTAGGGTATGAAACAAATTCGTCATCTCATGCACATCTTGGTTCCTTTGTTGCCGCAGCGTAGTCCATTGTATGTATTTGTCCTCATAGCTCCCCACGGGATAATATTGTTCCTTGATGGCGTCTCGGAAAGAATTCCAAGTGGGTGCAGCCGAGAATAGAGAGGGTTCTCCCTCATCCTGTTGCTCCGAATAGGTTTCCCACCAGTCCTTGACATGGGGGGTGGCTTTGAGGAGTGTGAAAATAATCTTTTCTCGGTCGGAAAAGTCTTGAACCGAGAAATATCCTTCTAACAGATTAAACCATCTATCTACGACATTTTCATATATTTGGCCCTCAAATATGGGAATGTCAAAGTTTACTTGTACCTTAAAAGGAGTGGTGCCTCCAAAGTGGCTGTTGGATGTTGATGCGCCGCCAGTGGGAATCCGTTGAAGAATCTGGGAAAAGTTGTCCATCTTCGCGTTCATTTGTTTCTCGAGGGCCTCCTCGACCAACATTTTGATAGGATCTCCTGCTCCCTCATATTTCTTTTCTTCCCCCATGGGCAGTCGTTGGGGTTTGCGAGGCTGATCTTGCAAAGGTTCAACCAGATCGAGCCCCAACTCCTTATATCCCGACCTCGTTGGGGACATGCAAAGAAGGATCGAGAATGAGCAGACCGCTCTGATACCACTGATCCAGATTTATGTAGGAACATAATGACATACAAAAATACACATAAACGCAGAGATGCAGTGGAAATAAGACTTCATTTCATTAATAACAAATGACTAAAATATGCTTACAGACATAATGGAAATAAACTAGCTAGGGCACTGGTAGCTTATCTCTGAGAAGAGATGTGGCGGCTACTAGCCTCTGAACTATGTTACAATGAGGCTCGAAGGCCTATTATTATTGAGAAAGAATGGAAAACCCTAAACATCCAAAGACCTAACCCTAAAAGATGAAACACCAAGACTATGGGCCCCGTTTGGGTAAGTTGGTACATCAACTTCTCGGGGACGTAACTTTGGCATATGATCTCCATTTGACGTGTTCCATACCTTGTTAGAAATATCTATCTGAGGAATATAATTTTTGGGTGAGCTCCCCATTTTCCCCAAAAATGTTGTTTAAGGCCTCAAAATGGCTCCAGAAGTTCAGGACCCGAAAAACTATTAAAAATAGTAAACTGTGCGGAAACTGAAAAATTGAAAGAAGCAATGGTGGGGGTCCAAGTGGAATAGGTGGGTGGCCACCAATATCCACCTGGATCATCCAAGCTGAGGCTACAAAATCCACCATGGGAGGCTTCCTAAGCTATATTAAGGTCCATTAACAATAGAAATACACATAATCAAGTGCCAACACTAGAAAACTACAACCTCACATTCCCCACATGCCTTTCCCACCCCAGAAAGTGTGCCCCTTCTCTACTCAACAGTCCTTCGACTGCACCACTTCCCTTCCAAGGCTTTAGTAACAGGATGGAAAGGAAGTTTCATAGCCCTATAGCTACAACTTGGAATCTTCAGAAAAGAATTACCAACAATCCTCTCACATGGATAGAATTTCTTACGAGCCTGAAAACCCTCCTCTTGAACAACACATGGGCCTAAGAACCCGCCTCTTCAACAACACACAGGCCTGAGAACTCACCTCTTCAACTCTATTCTTTAGGTTATTGATTGAAATCTGCTCCAAGTATAGGTATGGACGGTGATGGATGGCAAGAGTTGAGTGAAATCGGTTTGGTAAGTGACTCAAGAGGATCTAAGGAAGGCTCACAGAGGTCTAGGAGGATCCAAAACATTCACTGAAGTCCTAGGGGATCCATAAATTCTCAAAATTTGATTTTCTCAAAATGTCCTGAAAATGAAATCAATTCATATAACTCGTCATTAGCTTTCCAATGGAATAAACAACAAGTAAAATGAATTTCATATGCAAAAGTTATGAGGGGTCAAAGTTCAGTCAAACCTGGTAAAAAATCGAAGATCAAAGTACACATGGGAAAAAAAGAGGTGACACGTGTTGTAGGAAAATCTCCCTGCGAACAGGTAGATTGCCTCAAAGAGTTAGACCCTTAACTCTAAGACAGAAAGTGCTTAACGTGGACACTGACTTCCTTTCAAATCTGTACAAACTAATACATGAGAAGGAAGGAGAATAGAAGTACCTCTTTATCGACATTTGTCCTTGCACGCTCCGAGTTGAGCTCCAAACTCTCGCTCCTCGTTGAGTCCTGTAGACAAACAAAGTACGACCACTTCCTACTCTATCGATATTAACTTGAAAACATATCTATCTATCAATGGTAAGTTCATGTAAAATCAGACACAAACTAGAAAGAAACAGGCCAAGCGTGTCATATTAATGATAATAATGAAAACAATACTTACAATCGTAGATGTGAATGCGACAGCTTCGTCAAGTCCCCTTTGTCTAACCCCTTCTCGAAAGATCCACAACCTAGATGACAACAACTTCACTGATCACTCTCCTTTGGTTGACTGTGTGTTTCCTATGAGATCATAGGTTTCATGCTAGCAGTTCTTCCCCCTTTTCACCATCATAGAGCCTGCTTATATAGGTTAAGAGGAGCTTAACCTCTTGATATATCTTTAGAAAAAGTTGAGGAATTCCCTCCTTGGATCAGGGATATCCTGATGGAACCAAGAATTTGAATGCAACTGCCTTCCAAACTTGAGATATCCTCCCCTTATTCTCCTCAACGGGCCAACTACTGCCTCATATTAGACAACGCTCCCTCAAAAGGGGCATCAGAGCGCTATAGTGCTCCCTAGGAAGCTTGAGGGGGGCGCCAGCGCTCCAAGAGTGGATAACGCTCCTTTAGAGGGGAAGATTAGCGTTATAACACTCCCTGAGACATTATAGGGGAGCGCCAGTGCTCCTAAGGCCGATGTAGGGGAGTGCTCACCCTCAAAACCTTTGTTTAGGATCTCTTCTCAGGTGATAAAAGTTAATTGACTTTAGTTAATCATTTTTCCTCCTCCAAATCAAGTGTATGAGATGTCTTAAGTGCCTCCTTAGTGTCGTCGTTATGGTAGTATGCTTGAACAACATTTGCGACACTTGCGAAAGTTGTAAGGAACATGTGACACTTATGACAGGTGAGAGGAACATGCGACACTTATCCAATTGAGTAATATTGATGTGTAACCAATTGCCCCCCAAAGTATGAAGTTAGAAGATGCAAACTGATAATTGAAATTCTTTGTAGATTCTCAAGCAAGGGTATAGACTCGGAGAACCTGGCGGAAGCTTCACACAAACATCCAACAAATATCATGACATATTTCAAAACCCAAGGCAGGCATACCTATGCTTGGGTGATCAATACTTGCAAGATATGGCCGCCATAAAATACACTGCGGATCCATAATTGTACTGATAAGAAGGTATAGCCACCGAAGATACAACGTGGATCTATACTCTGATGACTCGGACTGATCGTAGCCACGAATAATACACAGTGGATCTACGAGATGACAATACATAGCCATGACCAATACAAAGTGGATTTATGTAACCGTGTATGTATCATCGTCCAAGAGAAACTCCTTCAACACTTGGGCAAAGCATATATCAAAGTGATCACTCAACCCAGGGTCTTCTTACCAATCCCAATGTGGTACGATTCTAACCATGTGAATAGATGTCTTGATGTCGAACATGGCAGAAACCACTTGATTACCGGTCAATGGTGTGAACCGTTAACAAGTGTGAGGGAGATCACCATTAATGTCAATGATTCCCAAGGTACTCTAGTACATTCCAGTGAATGTGAATAGATGAGCTGAGGTCGAACATCCGTGGAATCATCCGATCTAAGTTCAATGATGTAAACCTACTGTCGAATGTGAGGATGCCTGCCATTGAGGCATGCAGGTCCCAAAGTACTAACTGGTTTCTAAGTCTGATTCCTGGATAATGCGTTGAATTCGATAGGAATAGACTCGTCGAGGGAGGGCCTTGATGTATCCCCCATCAATGACACAAACGGATATATATATGTAATTGGTGGATCAAACGGACATGGAATGACATAGGTTTTGAGGCAAGATATTTGGGATGACTGACTTTAGAGGCAGATACTTCCCTTGAACACTGAGGCACAATAGCAAAACATGACATTGACCAAAACTATGCAGTGGACACTATGACTTGCGTCGGGTGACCCAAAGGAGTGAAAGGAACTCAAAGGAATTGCTCAGTGCAGAGGTTCAATGGATTATGATGCATGCAAATGACAAAGTGTCATGTTCAAGGGCGACTCTAAAAACTGTTGGATAATGTTCTCAAGAGACTGCTTGGCTTGCTCCTTTCAATCTTTCCCCCATCCAGATAGATGAGTACCTCTTTTTGATTTAATGAGCTTGAGGAGGATAACACATGCTTGATATAACTCACCTTCGGTAAGTTCCTCTTCCTTTGTTTAATGAACTAGAAGAAGTAAGAGTTCGATCCCATATGGGTCTATCGATGTGTTTTTTAACGAGTCCAAAGACAGAAAATTCGAAGTTTTTTCAGGATTATAGAGTTTGGAAAAACACTTAAAAGAGAACTCTCTTAGTTCCTTTTTCGTACAATAGTCTAACGAGACCGAAAAATAGATAAACTATCGCTCGAAAGACGCCCTTTATAACCTTTTAACGAGTGTGAAATGAAGCAAGGTCACTCAACAATCTTTTCATATTTAGAGAGTCTGAAAAGAGTTTAAAGATGACTCCAGGGGGTTCCTTTTTCGTGTATCCATACAGGTCCAAAAAAGAGATAAAAGTCTACCTGGTGCATTCTCATGTATTTTACGAGCACGAGAAAGAACAAAGACTAAGCTCGGTACTCTGCCCCCAGCTTGAAAGCTAGTGATTTGACTCTAGAATTATCATCAAAGACTGGAGACATGCCCCCCAAGCTTCAATTCATTCACCGACTTTGAGGTTGTCACCAATTTCTGAGATAAATGGAGAAAAAGGATATAGGTGGATGAAATGAAGGTTCAAAAACGAGACCTAACGAAAGACTCGACTCGACATCTACGAGATCTGACGAAAGACTCAACTTTAAGGGAGAGGTGATTGTTTCATTTTTTAACGAGCTTGACATAGGAAAAGAACTATGCTCAAGGTTCCAGGTTTGATCCCCAGATTGTTGTTTTATTTTTTAACGAGCTTGCTACAGAGAAGAAAACTATGCTCAAAGCCTATGTTTCATTTTTTAACAAGCTTTCCATAGAGAAGAGAAATTATGCTCGTGGTTTCTTCTTTGATCATGGAGTCCAAGAGGATAACGCTCTAAAAGGATACCATGTCAAGGGACAAAAATAGGTCATGGCTTCTAAGAGATCTTCACTGGATGGAAGAGAATCACTCTGGAAGGAACACATGTCGAGGGTCGTGATAGGGGTAAGGAGATCAGGCTCCAATAACCCTACCGAAGAGATCACCATGTCAACTACCGGATCCAAAGAATCAGAAGTCGAAATCACGGGAGACAACGCCACATAATTGACATGCGGCGAGGGTGATACTATCTGCATATAAGAACCACTTAGGGAGGTAACCCGGTTGGGGCCGATGAATGAAAGTTGATCAATAGTCACAATTCTTCCATCGTGAGGGAAAGATATCACACGGAAAAGAGTGGATACAATAGCTTTCATGGCATAGACATAATCCTTCCCAAGGAGTAAAGCTAAATCCAAGGGGTCTCGAACTACCATGACATCGATAAAAATAGTTTTCCCTCCCAAAGTTATAGGAAACTGAGGAAGGATCCCTAAAGGTTGACTAGTTCTTCTGTTAAAAGATAACAGATTCTGTGTAACCGGTGCAAGCTGCGGACAACCCAAAGTGTACCAAGCAACAGAAGACAAAATACTAACGGATGCACCTTCATCTATCAGCGTTTGAGGAACATCCCAACCACGAACCTATACTGTAATCTGGAAAGGAATGTGGGAGGGAAGACGAGGTCTAGTTAGCGCACCCCAATCAAAAAGGATAGCTTTAGTACTTGGAGGGGGTTTCACAGGAGAATGAGGGATGCCCCCCAGCACGATAGAGTTTGTATCAACTAGAAAAACATGGGCAGTATCAGGTTTACTCTCTAGAAGGGGAGTAGGATCGACCGATGATTGGATCGAATCAACCAATGGTAGACTTGGATAGAACACTTTAGCACTCTTCAGAGGAAGAGTGGGACTGACCAAGGAAGGGACTGGATTAGTCACTTTGACATTCCTCATTGGAGGAATGGGATCGACCGATGGCGAAACTCGATCGACCACTTTGGCACTCTTCGGAGGAAGAGTGGGACTGACCGAGGAAGGTATTGGATCAGTCACTTTAGCATTCCACAATGGAGGAATGGGATCGATCGACGGTGAAACCGAATCGACCACTTGAGTTTCATTCTCCAAGGGAAGAATGGGGTCGACGGGTGGAAACGGATCGACCGCATTGGTGTCACTCTTTAATGAGAGTGGGATCGACCGAGGATGAAAATAGATCAACCACTTTGATGTCACTCTTTTGATGAAGAGCGGGGCTGATTGATGATAGAACTGGATCAACTACTTGGGTTCGTGGTTCAATCGAGGAGGAAACTAGATTGACCACCTGATTAGCCAGACTGATCAGGGATGGAACCAGATTGACCAATCCATCAACCAACGATGGTTCAAAGGAAAGCTTACGATAACCTTTTGGAAGTTGAAGTTTTTCCAAAAGAGAAGAAGCCTCATCCAGATGAGGACAAAGGTCAGAGTAATGATTACCATTACATAACATGCAAGGGAACTTGACAGTTTTCTTCTTCTTACCAACCTGGACATCACTAGTTGACGGGGTATCATTGACATGACCGACAGAGGCCGATGACGTGGAGGACCACATTTCTAAGACCTGGATAAGACCGGGGCAATCCCTCAGAAAATGGTCACCCTTACAAAGGATGTAAGGGAATTTAGGTTTTGGATTCTTCCTTTTACTCTTCTTGACCTCATCAACACTCCCAGTACTATTAACAGTAACTGGCTTCTTAGAGCCAACATTTGATGTTGTTGGTACCTTGGTCCTTTTCGGTCTCTTCTTCTTCTTCTCTTTCTGTTTCTTCTTCTTCTGATCAACCTGGCTACTTGCTTTAGAGATTTCACTAGGTTAAGAAGGAGAAATGGAAGGTGACTTAATGGGTGAAGAAGGTGAAAAGTCAACGTGAGGTTGATGTATGGGTGGTGTATTGACATCCAAAGTATTAGGTGAAACTGAAACATTGGGAGGATTTGGGATCACCGGAGTGGGGAACAACCAAACTGGTAATCCAATAGTGAGTCCTGGAAGACTCAGTGTGGCAACATATGGAGGACCAAAGTTTCCAAATGAGGGAAAGGTATAAGGTTCCACAGGAGAAGGGGTTCCTCCATTGGTACTCCCAGGATTCGATGCCATTATCACCGACTCAACCTAAGGTCCACTAAGTAAAACAAACAACACACACTAAGAATCTAAGAAGCAAACAATCAAACAAACCTTCCTATGATGAAACCACTAGTTGGTGATGAAATCCAACATTGCGAGATCAAAATAGGAAGGGGCGGGGATAGAGCGGGTGGATCAGCTACGTTGGTGACCTGCTTAATGGACTTATGCCTTGGTGCAAGCTTCCACACAGTAATTGTGGATTTACCCTCCAAGGAGCCCGAGTGAGTTTGACCAACGTCTGTTCCAGGTACAGTGAGACTTTCTTTCACCGTCACCTTGTGTGAGACCCTAAATATTATGGCTACTAAGGTCACCAACTCGTAGTCAGCCCTTGGGCAGGTACAGTCGATAGTCCAATCGGAACGTATGGGCAGGATAACAAGTCCGAAATCAGCTTGAAAGGCTTCCACTCAACATCGTGGGTATACCTTCCAATGACCCCCAATATACGATCTGACCACTACAAACAGTTGAACCACAGAGGGATAATCTCTGTAACTCACCTGAATGTGACCTCGTGCGTAACCCCTGTGTGAGAGGGGGATCCCAAGTAGACTAATACGACAATTGGATTTGACTCTCCCTACCGCAAGATACTAAGTTTGTTTGATAGCTTTGGAAAGTTATCCTTTCAACCTATTCCAAAGCCCTACACCTTAAACTAATGTAGGTTTGCTAACAAAGATATAAAAAGTCTGATAGATTTTAGTTAAGCATTGATTTTAATGGTTGTTGTTTACTCATAGGGTGTACAAAAGTGAAACTGATGGAATGATGACTCAAATTCCCAAAAATATGCATGAAATATGATAAGAAATCATTTCTTTTCAATGAATACCTATTTAAGGGAAAGAGGAAGAGTCGTTTTCACTATCAAACACTTGATAAGGAATGCCCTCAATCAATTTTGTTCTCAATCAAATCCAATATGATGCTACAACATTTCAGAAATGCAAACTAATATGCAACCTAATCACTAAGATGTACTTTTTTCGTTTGTATGTGAATGATAATCAATTCAATGCAAAATTTCTCCTGCCAACTACCCTTTTAGATCAAGGAGATTGAGACAAGAAAACGTAGATTTCGCACAAACAACACACCCTTGTTTTGTGATCAAACAAGAGAAAGAAAACCAAAAACGCAAAAGGAAGGGGAAAGAGATTGGATCAGATGACCTCACAGAACCAAATGGGAAGAGTTACATACTTTTAATGTATTTCACTAGAGTTCCCGCTCAGCCGGATAGGAGAGAAAAAAGCAAGGGATTGATTTCAAGCTCTCAACAACAAAAACTCAAAAATAATGAAGAAGGGCATAAAATCTGAACAAAAAGGTGTTTACTTCTCAAGAGGAAGCATTTCAAAGGTCAAAGGAAGCATCATTGAATCACAAAGCATCTTAGCAAGTGAAGAAACAGGGTTTGGACCTCCAAAAAATGCAATTTTTGAAGAGTTTTTGTGCAAAAAGAGGCTGGCGCTCTGATATAAAGGCCACCAGAGCGTTATAAAGCTCTATCCAATATCTTAAGGGAGCATTGGCACTCTGCTAACAAGGCAGAGGAGATCTGGAGTCCTAAAGCTCAGAAAAAAGTCCAAAAAACCCAAAATTCAATCAAATTTTGACAATCAGGCTGAGTGTGATGGATTGAAGATTCAATCAGCAAATGCAATCAGATAAATGGGGTGAAAAAGGTCTGAAAACAATCAGTTAAGACAAGGTCTATGAGGAAAGAAAAAACTAAGAAAGTTCTGATTCGATCCCCAGTAGAGTCGTCAGTTTCTGTTGTAGGAAAATCTCCTTGCGGACAGGTAGATTGCCTCAAAGAGCTAGACCCTTAACTCTAAGACAGAAAGTGCTTAACATGGACACTGACTTCCTTTCAAATCTGTACAAACTAATACATGAGAAGGAAGGAGAATAGAAGTACCTATTTATCGACATTTGTCCCTGCATGCTCCGAGTTGAGCTCCAAACTCTCGCTCCTCGCTGAGTCCTGTAGACAAACAAAGTACGACCACTTCCTACTCTATCGATATTAGATTGAAAATAGATCTATATATCAATGATAAGTTCATGTAAATTTAGACACAAACTAGAAAGAAACAGGCCAAGTGTGTCATATTAATGAGAATAACGACAACAGTACTTACAATCGTAGATGTGAATGCGACAACTTCGTCAAGTCCCCTTTGTCTAACCCCTGCTCGAAAGATCCACAACCTGGATGACAAAAGCTTCACTGATCACTCTCCTTTGGCTGACTGTGTGTTTCCTATGAGATCATAGGTTTCATGCTAGCAGTTCTTCCCCCTTTTCACCATTATAGAGCCTACTTATATAGGTTAAGAGGACCTTAACCTCTTGAGTTATCTTTAGAACAAGTTGAGGAATTCCCTCCTTGGATCAGGGATCTCCTGATGGAACCAAGAATTTGAATGCAACTACCTTCCAAACTTGAGATATCCTCCCCTTATTCTCCCCAACAGGCCAACTACTGCCTCAGATTAGACAACGCTCCCTCAAAAGGGGCATCAGAATGCTATAGCGCTCCCTAGGAAGCTTGAGGGGGGCGCCAGTGCTCCAAGAGTGGATAACGATCCTTCAGAGGGGAAGATTAGCATTATAGTGCTCCCTGAGACATTATAGGGGAGCGCCAACACTCCTAAGGCTGATGTAGGGGAGCGCTCACCCTCAAAACCTTTGTTTAAGAGCTCTTCTTAGGTGATAAAAGTTCCTTGAATTCAACTAATCATTTCTCCTCCTCCAAATCAAGTGTATGAGATGTCTTAAGTGCCTCCTTAGTGTCTTCGTTATGGCAGTATGCTTGAACAACATTTGCGACACTTGTGAACAACTTGCGACACTTGTGAAATTTATAAGGAACATGCGACACTTACGACAAGTGAGAGGAACATGCGACACTTATCCAATTGAGTAATATTGATGTGTAACAACACGTGTCACCACTGCAAGGGTAACACATGGAACATGATTATTGGTAGCTGACTGGATAAATCATACCTCCAGGTGGACGAATTATAGGTTCATAAGTGGCACATAAGTGGACCACTCCTATGATGAAAAGTGGCAAGGTCAGCCAATGAGAGGCCACCACATGGCAACCTCCCATTGGCCAATTTGGTTAGTGTATGTTAAAATTATGGGATTCACGAGGGTCAAACCTATGACCTCCATAACCTACCAAAGGACTAACATATCCCTCACTACCAACACACCATACGATGGGTCTTAACCTACATATGGAAAACAATATATTTAAATTGGTGTAAAGGTTCAAATGGGCAACAAAAGGCCCGAGGGCCTAATCCCTCGACCCTTAGCCTTTGGTTTTCATTATATACCATGTAACCACCATACCATAGCAAGGGGGGCTAACAATATTATGTATACCATATGGTTTAAAATCATATCCAATATTCGCGTGAGAGTTATGTTATAACCATACATATACTATATATATAGTATATAGTTTAAAACTATATAATATATGTATAAAACATACAAATGAATATGCCAAGGGTCATCGAGATTAGAACCTCTGACCCCCACTAAATTAGCCACAGTTCCAACCAATACGTCAAAAGTCCCGCTTATTACGGGATCTCACTACAATTAGTATTAATTTGCCAATTAATTCAGGCCAGAGGTTTTAACCCGTGCCCTATATATTATGCACAGATCCCAATGCATAGACAATGCATAGGTCTGCAAATATTTTGAGGTCTGAACATATCCTAAGGTGGAACAATTTCCAAGAAAGGATAGATATTTCTAGGTAGTAGGGATGTGTCAATTTGTGTGCTAAGAAGAGGCTAAATATGTTGTCTCATAAAGCATGCCATGAGGTCTATTGACAAAATATACTGATGTTTCTACTAATTTTCATGATTTTTTGAAAGGATCATAAATTTGAGGCCTATTTTGTGATTGGAAGTCATTTTTGATGGTATTATCTCAATTTGTCATTAATGAGAATTTAACACATTGTTTTACATGCCAAAGAGGGTGAAATAAGCTAGTTTGGAAATCAATCAACTTTATAGTCAAATTTCTCAAAATTTCCCAAGGATTTCAATGGTGAACTTATTTTCTTGTTTTGAGTAATGTAATTTAAGAGTCCATTAAATTGGCATATGTGAGTCATTTTACATGTGATTTTGATACTTGATATGGAGAAAGTAGTTTTCATTAGCTTGAAGGGAACTTAAAGATGAAACAAAAGTATGTTATCTATATGTAATTTGAGTTTTTTTTAAATTTTTTGTTGTGTTGTCTCACTATTCAACAAACTAACAATCAATTTATTAGTTTTTAGGTAAAAAGCACATCATCAAAATTCTGTAAACCACCTCAATACGATCAATAAATTAATTATGGATCAAGTTAGATATTGCATGTATATATGTAGAGAAATAATTGGTGTCTACGGATTTCCAGATCAAGTGGCATCATATTTATTTTTTACGTGTGTTGCAAGTTGTTGATGTGACATGAGATCCAAGAGTTCAGTTGATCAAGATCTTGAAGAATCTTACCAAGAAGTCAAGATGAGTAAATTTCTCATGAAATTGAGGCTAGAAAAGAACATTAATCGAAAAATTTAGAAAGAGAATTATAATACCTCAAGACCGAGCCACGGTTTAAATGTAAACATGTTTTATAGGCAAGTGAGCCAGGTTATTATAGGCCATAAGGCTTACATGATTATTAGGCCAGAGAGCCTAGATGATAAAGGCTACTGAGCATGTTTTTATAATATGTAAACACTCTTATCATAAATGAAAAGCACATCACGGCGTGTAGACTAACCATGATAAAAGAGTATGAGGGACTAAACTCCACTAGGAAGGGAAAGGAGGGGCTAAGAGCCTAGGAACATGGATAACCTAGAGGGATTATTTCCAAATGAATATTATAATATATTCCTAAATACTAAGGTATGGATAATTATTTTATTCTAAGTTCTAAGGATGGGGACAAGTGGGCCAAAGTGGATCTTAGCCTGACAAGTGCCCAATTTGGGACATGTATACAAATAGTCTGGGCTTGGTGAATGAGCCATTCATGGGGGGAATTATTGAATCATTCATTCATCCATTCTCTCCATCATTGGGACCTCTCCATCTTGCACACACTCCTTCAGTAGTAAGTCGTACCCTTCCTGTTATGAGCAGTGCACTTGTACCTTACCCATAGGTTGATATTGCCATCACTTGTACCTTACTTGAACGTTGTTGTTTCCATCACTTGTACCTATACCTGGTTGAATTAAGATATGGATTGAATAAGCGGTTTGTTAGGCTCGTGGGATTGAATAGGTGGGTTGTTAGGCTCGTGGATTGAAGAGGTGGGTTCTCAGGCCCGTGAGAAACTCTCTCCAGGTGAGAGAATTGTTGGTAATTTATTTCTTAAGGGAGCCCAACTGCATCTATAGTGATTTGAGACTTCCTATCCAGCCTATTGTTGAAGCCCTGGAAAGGAAGTGAGGCAACCGAAGGACTGTTGAGAAGAGAAAGGGAACACTTCTTGGGGTGGGACAGACATGTGGGGAATGAGATACTGTGGGTTGTTAATTTGAGTTTGCACATGATGGAGTTGTTCCTTTTGTTTGACATACATCATCCTGGTTAGGAATCCCTTTACCCAGTTGGAGTTTAGTCCCAACTTGAGGGTGACCCACTGCTGAGAGTTCTGAGAGATGTGGTCTAAGTATGGGAGTATCGTGGAAGTTCTGCACACAATTGGTGGTCATTTATCAAATATAAGTATCAATTGTGTGTTAAATTACTTGCTACATTATTCTTTAAGTGTTTAATTTCATGGGTTTTTCCTGTGTGAGTTATTTGGGTATTTTTATTGTTATTCCGCATGAATATGGGAATTTTCTCAGAGTATTTGTATATGATTAAAAATTCGTATATAGTCCGAAAGTTTTCTATGGCATAGCCCAGTAGGTGGTTGGGGATGCTACATTATAGTGTCAAAGCTAATGGAAAGAGAAGTGTCAGAGATGTGACTTGTCCTTGGTGGTCGGGTGATGATGTTACTATATGGTATGAGAGCTCTAGTTTCCAACACTGAGCCTGGATGGGTTGAGCAAGTTGAAATTGAAGAAATTTTTTCACATAGAATCGTTGTTGAAATGGAAAAATTTTGGGTTATAGAGCATCCATGAGTGCCAGGAGGATGCTGAGATCACACCTTGACTATATTTGAAATATTAGGAGGTGTAGCGGTACAAGAAACCACAACAATTGTTGAATTGGGTCGCCAGATTATATCTGGGCCATTGTATCAGACCCAAATGACAGGAGAGTGCACTACAGAGGAGATCAGACCCAAACGAGAGGAGAGTGCACTATAGAGGAGATCAGATCCCAATCGTTCGATCTAAGCATGGAATAATGAGGAACATTGGATCAGGGTAAGAAGCGGGAAATTTAAACCCCCATGTCCTTCAGAATTTGACACTCTGGATGTTTTAATTCTTTTCTCGTGAAAGAGGAAAAATCCTCAAAGCTCCAAAGTCTCAGATTAAATCTACACCATAGATCACAGGGAGGAATGCTTGACCGTTGGATTTGTCCAAGGACAAATCTATGTCATCGAATCTATGCAGAGGCAAGTGTGAGCCGTAGATCTCACGACACTTTGGTGGTTCGACACTCCGAAAGAAATGAATCCTTGTTTTTTCAGAAAGAAAATCTCCTAAAGTCCTAAAATCCAGAGTAAATCTAGACCGTTGGAATTTCGGGACAAGTGTCAGCAAATTCTCAAACCTTCGGGAGTTTAGAAATCTGGAGGCTTGTGGATAAAAGGTGTTGTGGCATGAAAAGTACCAAAGCCCTGAATTATGGATTCATTCCAGGTCATCCGTTGATGGGGACACGTGAATTGTATATATCATCCCATCGCTAGTTTGGCATTCGATAATTTGGGAGGTAGTGTGTATTTGAGTTTTAGAACTCCTAAATCCCGAAGTTATGGAGGGGATCCCAGTCATTGGATGCAAGAGGAGCGAGAGTCATCGATATCAAATTCGACGTTCAACAGTTTCAGGGTATTATGCGTTGAAGTCATAGGAAGTCTCGAAGCCTGAAGTCCTAGAACTCCTATCAATCGTTGATCTCAACCAGGAGTGCGGACCATTGATTCTTGAAACCTTCAGGGGTTTTCCACTTCAACATTCATAGGAATTGAAATGTTGTGTTGGAATATCCTCTGAAGCCCAAAGCTCCGTAGTCAAAGATCACCATAGTAGTTCACTAATTCAACGTTAAGTGAACTTTGGTGTTGTGTTGAGAAATCTTCCAAAATCTGAAGTTCTGGAGAAGGAGTAACAAAGCTACGGAGAAGCACCCATTCGAGAGTTCACCACTTTGACGTTAGGGGAAAGTGTTGTGTTGTATTAGAAAATATTCTGAAGTTTCAAAGTGTTGGAGTCCCAAAGCTCTGGATAAGCACCCATTCGAGAGTTCTACACTTTGGCATTGGGGGAAAGTGTTGTGTTATGTTATCAAATCTTCCAAAGTTCTGAAGTGTTGGAGTCTCGAAACTTCAGAGAAGTGTCCGTTCAGATGTTTTCCAATTCGGAATTTGGGGAAATTGGAATGTGTTGAAGGAGAAACCTATGAGGCTCGAAGTCCCAAAGCTCTAGATAAGCGCCATATAGGTAAGAGCCTGGTTCTATCCCATGGTCACATGAGTTTTGGGCTAAAGTAAAGGGGCCAATGCCCAAAAAATGATATTTTTTTTAGACAAAAAGGGGCTTAGAGAAGGACCTCGCTGGATTTATGATTGAATGGACTATAATTTGATGGAAATCACAAGAGACTGTGAACCTTAATAGAGTATTAGACACAAGTCAAAGAGCTAATTCGACTTCCGAAGAAGATCACCTGTACAAGGATTGCCTTCATAGTAAAGAGATTTTTTCAAATAACCATAACTTTCTGCTCAAGACTCAGAATTGAGCAAGGGAGAATTCATTGGAAAGATCTTGGACAGTAGAATATAAATTTTCACCCAAAAAATTGATTTGGACAATCAATTTCTCGGGAAATAAGAAAAAATAAGTTCGATGCATTATGAACCAGAATTGTTCATAATTTCATGCAATTGATAAATCAATTAGCCTAACAAGTTTTGTTGGCTGCACATTTTGCAGAATTAACAACAATCAGATCAGAACAGGATTATCACAAAGTGAAAAGGGATGGAAGATACATGGGGGGATTACCTCCAGGAAAATGAGATCAGAGTGATGTATGTAAATATGGGTAATGAAGGTACAAACTCAAATGGACATGGATAAGGAAAGGAAGAAAACATGAACTTGGTGGAGACCTTTAAAAATTTGAAAAAGGATGTCCAAAGTTATAGGCATGATAATGAGAGGCTTATGAAATCCAAAGAGAAGCAAGAGGGATTGAACATAAATTTAATGCAGAGCTTGGACATGATAGAAAAGAAGATGCATAAGGAGAATGACTCAAGAAAATCAAGAAGTCACAGGTCTCGTGATGAGAAAGGAAGAACAACAAGTGTTAGAAGACATCATCATCACTCCCCAAGGTATTCCAATAGGAGAACACATAGTAGCTCAAGTCCATCCCCTATGAGGAAGAATAAGAAGAGTTCTGGAGTGGATGAGCTACAAGGAGAAATGAACAAAATCAATCCTCCTACATTTGATGGTGAGCACAAGAAGGATGAAGATGTAGAGATATAACTGCTAGGCATGAGAAAGTATTTTCAATTACATAATTACTCTTCACACGTAGAAGGAAGAATTTCCATCTATCATCTCAAGGGAAGGAAATCCATGTGGTGGAAACAATTTGTGTAGGTACAACACATTAAAGAGAAAAATGTTACTTTGAAGTAATTCAAGAAGTATTGTCAAAAGGAAAACTTGACCAAGAGATACTATGACAAGAAATTGGAGTTATTTGAACTCAAGATTGGGAGTATGACCATAGATGAATATGAAAGAAGGTTTTTAGAACTGGTAAAGTATGTTTCTTTCATCAAGGATGAGGCAGTTAATATTCAGAGGTATTTGAGTGGATTTCCATCATTCATCAGTGACAAGATACAATATGATGATTCAAAAACATTGGAGGATACCATAAGGCGAGATAAATGCCTTTATGATCAACATAAAGGAAGGCCAATTTTCCAAAAATATCTGGAAGACAAGAAGAGATACAAGATGGAAAAGAGGAAGAAGGGGACTAAGCCACCATTCTAAGATATAATCCTCAGGGACAACCAACTTCTAGAGAACACAAAACGATTGATACAAGGGGGAAAAGACCTAGGCAACCACCTATTCAATGTTGGCATTTTAAGGGAGATCATATGTATAAATATTATCCTCACATAGGTGAAAAAGTGAGGAATGTTCACAGTGTACAACAAGTTGAAATAGTGGAGGAAATGGGAAGAAGTGTACCTAGGATCTATGCAACCTAGGACAACAAGCAAGTAGAGTTTCAATCACATATGATTGAAGTGGAAGGTATGATTAACAACCAAAACATTGTTATTTTAATTGATTCAGGAAGTAGTGATAGTTATATAAATGCTAAGATGGTGGAAATATTTCATTTGCCAATAATAAATCATGGAAAATCTTGGTTGGTGTAGTTGGCTACTAGATCCAATGGGATGGTTAATTCATGTCCAATGGACATGAATGGATTGAGCACTAGGGAAGATTTGAACATCTTTCCTTTAGGTTCCTATAACTGTCTAATTGGTATGGATTGGTTGGACCAACAACATGATATCCTAGATTTTTATAAAAAGGAATTTGCGTTTTGGGATGAGGGAGGAAACCTAAGAACAGTACAGGGAATTCCCAGGGTAGTAACTATCTGAGAAATATCAACATTGCAGCTAAAGAAAGGTTACAAAAAAGGGTGTCAAATATTTGCAACTCATATGGAAGAGACACCTAAATATAAGGTGTCAATTATTGAAGATTATGCAATCCTAAAAGAATTTGAGGATGTATTTAAATAAATACTAGGATTACTCCCTAAAAGAGACATTGATTTCTCCATAAATCTGATGTCTGAAGCAGCCCCAGTATCCAATCCCCCTTACAGGATGAGTACACCAGGACTGAAGGAGTTGCAAATGCAACTAAAATAGCTTCTGAAGAAGGGGTATATACACCCAATTGTGTCACCTTGGGGTGGCCCAATATTATTTGTGAAGAATAAAGGTGGAACATTGAGACTTTTCATGGACTTCAGGAATTTGAACAAGGTAACTGTGAAGAATAAGTATCCTTTTCAAAGGATCGATGACCTCTTTGACCAGTTGAAAGATGAAGACATATTCTCCAATATTTATCTCAGGTTTGGTTATCATCAGTTAAGAACTAAAGAAGAAGACATCAACAAGACAAGACTGCTTTTAGAACAAGGTATGGACATTATGAGTTCACAGTGGTGCCATTTGGGTTATCAAATGCACTAGTTGTCTTCATGTGTTTAATGAATGGTATTTTCAAAGAATATTTAGATAAATTTGTCATTGTAATTTTATATGACATTCTTATATATTATAAGTCATAGGAAGAGCATGAACAATACTTGAGGATGGTACTAGAGGTATTAAGGGAGCATCAGTTGTATGCCAAATTGAGAAAGTGCTCATTTTATCAGAATAAAAGTCATTATTTGGGACATATCATATCTGAGGAAGGGAAAGCAGTGGATCCTGAAAAGATTGAGGCCATTAAAGGATAGTCAGCACCAAAGAATGTGACAGAAGTCATATCATTCATGGGCCTTGTGGGTTACTACAGAAGATTTATTGGAGGATTCTAAAAGATTTCATACCCAATCACTTCCTTGCAAAAGAAGGGAGTGAAGTTTCAGTGGACATTGGAGTGTAAAAAGAGTTCCCAACACTTGAAGCATTTATTAACCAGTTCTCCAATACTAAGGATTGTTGATCCAGATGAAGACTTCATTGTATGAACTAATGCATGTAAAGAAGGACTTGTTGGAGTCCTCATTCAAAACAAATATGTTGTATGTTATGAATCAAGGAAGTTGAAGGAGCATGGAAGACACTATGCTACTCATGATTTGGAGTTGGTAGCCATAATGCATACCTTGAATATGTGGAGGAACTGCCTCATGGTGAAAAGGTTCGAGTTGAGGATAGACCATAATGGTCTGAAATATTTATTTGAACAACCAAATCTAAATTCCAGACAAAGAGGTGGTTAGAATTTCTCAGTGAATATGACTTTGATATAAAGCATATCAAAGGGAAAGAGAACAAGGTAGTTGATGCACTTAGAATAAGGGTGCATGAGTTGCATTCTACAACCATCATCATGTACCAAACATATTTGAAATACAAAATCTTAGAGGCTACAAAATCAGATTTGCAATACATGGAAATAATAACAAAATTACAACAAGGTATTTTACAAAAGAAAATTGAAGACTACAAGCTGGGGAATGATTAAATTCTCATGAATAGAGGAAAAATTTATGTACCAAATTCTCAGGAATTGAAAAATATGATATTAATATAAATTCATAATATACCTTATGTTGGGCACCCAGGGTATTAGAAAGCTATTGCAGTTGTCAAGAGACAATATTATTGGCGAGGCATGAAGAAAGAAGTTGTGGAGTTTATTGCCAAATGTTTAGAGTGTCAAAAGGTCAAGGCTGAGTATGGACATCCAACTAGTTTTCTACAGCCATTACCCATTCTTGAGTGGAAATGGGAAGTTGTAAAAATGGATTTCATCACCAAACTTCCCAGAACAAACAAGCAACATGATTCTATCACGGTAGTGGTGGACAAACTCACTAAAGTTGCCCATTTTATTCCAGTAAAGCTCACTCACAAAGAAACCAACGTTGTTGATATTTATATGAGGGAAATTTCTCAACTGCATGGTATACCCAAGACAATTGTGTCTGACAGAGATCCAAAATTTACATCAAATTTCTGGAAAGGATTATTTAAAGGATTTGGAACAAATTTGAATTTTAGCATAGCTTATCATCTAGAATCTAATGGACAAACAGAGAGGGTGAATCAAGTGATTGAGGATATGTTGAGGATGTATGTGATGGATAAACCATAAAAATGGTAATACTACCTACACTGAGTAGATTTTTCTTATAAAAATGGGTACCAACCATCTCTAAAGATGAGCCCATTTGAGGCACTTTATGGCAGAAGGTGCAACACACCTGTAAGCTAGGACAACCCAACAGATAGAGAAGTGGTTGGGACAAAATTACTAGGGAAATGGAAGAGAAAATGTTGAAAATAAAATATAATTTAAAGGATGCTCAAGATAGGCATGAAAACTATGTTGATAAGAACATAAATCATAAGGAATTTAATGTGGGTGACCATTTATTCTTGAAAGTGAAGGCCAACAAAAGTTCCCTGAAGTTGGGAAATTGTTCAAAATTGGCAGCTTGTTATTGTGGGCCATTTGAAATCTTAGAGAGGATTGGGCCTGTAGCATATATGCTTGCATTTCCTGCATCAATGTCTATTCATAATGTATTCCATGTATCATTGCTCAAAAAGTATATACTCTATGCTAATCATGTTATTGATTGAAATGTGATTCAGGTAGAGCAAGAAGGCGCTTTTCAAGTGCATCTAGTGGGCATACTAGATCGAAAGATAAAGTAGCTTCGAAATCAATCCATAGAGAAAGTAAAGGTCCAATGGACCTGGTACGGTCTCGAGGATGCAACTTGGTAGCATGAGGATGGTATGCAGGCAGAATACCCGCATATTTTTGAGGATTTTTGAATTTTTTGGTGGTAAATGTGTATATATATTGCACTGAGGATAGTGAATAAATAAGGGGAGGGGAATGTAATACCCCAATATTGAGCCCCAATTGTAAATGTAAATATGTTTTATAGGTTGGCGAGTTAGGTTATTATAAGCCAGAAGGTTTATGTGATTATTAGGCAAGAGAGCCTAGATGCTAAAGGCCAGTGAGCACGTTTTTGTAATGTGTAAAAACTCATATCATAAATGAAAAACACATCACTATGTGTAGAAAAACTATGATAAAAGAGTATGGGGGACTGAAATCCACTAGGAAGGGAAAAGGGGGACTAAGAGCCTAGGAAAGGGGC
Source organism: Picea glauca (assembly GCA_000966675.3). Classification (NCBI taxonomy): domain Eukaryota; kingdom Viridiplantae; phylum Streptophyta; class Pinopsida; order Pinales; family Pinaceae; genus Picea; species Picea glauca. The sequence goes on along the minus strand of JZKD02S0758769.1, from coordinate 781,988 downwards.
TAATATAGAGGGATTATTCCAAAGGAATATTATAATATATTCCTAAAGACTAAGGTATGGATAATTATTTTATCCTAAGTTCTAAGGATGGGGACAAGTGGGCCAAAGTGGCTCTCAACTTGACAAGTGTCCAATTTGGGACATGCATACAAAGATTTTGGGATTAGTGCATGAGCCATCCATGGGGGGGATTATTCATTCATTCATTCATCCTTTCTCTCCATCATTGGGACCTCTCCATATTGCACACACTCCTTCAGCAGTAACCCGTACCCTTCATGTTATGAGCATCACACTTGTACCTTACCCGTAGACTGTTGGTGCCATAGCCTGTGCCTTACCCAAAAAATGTTGTGGCCATCACCGATACCTGTACCTAGTTGACTTAAGAGATGGACTGAAGAAGTGGTTTTCCAGGCCCGGGGGATTGAAGAGGCAGGTTATCAAGCTCGTGGATTGAAGAGGCGGGTTTTAATGCTTGTGAGAAACTCTCTCCAGGCTAGATATTTGTTGGGAATTGATTTCCTGAAGGATTCCAACTACAACTACAATTCTCTAAGACTTCCTGTCTGGCCTCTTGCTGAAGCCTTGGAAGGGAAGTGGGGTAGCTGAAGGACTATTGAGCAGAGAAGGGGCACACTTTCTAGGATGGGACAGGCATGTGGGGAATGAGGGACTGTGGGTTGTTAGTTTGAGTTGGAACCTGACAAAGTTGTTCATGTTGTTTGATATACATCATCCTAGTTAGGAATTGGGGGTGACCCACTGTTGAGAGTTCTAAGTGGTGTGGTCTAAGGATGGGAGGATCGTGGAAGGTATGCATGCATTTGGTGGTAATTTATTAAAGATAAGTATCAATTGTGTCTTAAATTACTTGTTGCATTATTCTTTAAGCATTTAATTTCATGGGTTTTTCCTTTGTGAGTTGTTTGTGTATTTTTACTGTTATTTCTCATGAATCTGGGAATTTTCTCATATTATTTGTATATGTTTAAAAATTTGTATACAATCCAAACGTTTTTCGTGGCATAGCCCAGAAGGTGGATGGGGATTCTACACTATAACATCAGAGTTAATGGAAAGAGAAGTGTCAGATATGTGACTCGGCATGGGTGGTGATGTTATAATAATTATGAGCTAAGAATGCAGTTGAAAGATCTTGCAAAAGAGAAGAAAAGTCTACAAGATCGAATGATATGTCATGAATATTTTCACATGACTATTTTTCATGAATAAAAAGAAAGTTACAGATATTGGCATCATCAATGAGTAGAGTTGGACAAGTAGAGAATGTAAAGTCTCCACTACAAGAGAGTCTATCTCCATCAAAATACCTGATCAAGAAAGAAGAGTCTTCACATTATTCTTCTTCCCATAAAGATGGAGAATGAATGAGGGTTGTTGAAGTAAAGAGAACATAGGATGGAGAAATACTACATATGCAAATGACCTTATCTTAGATTCCATAGAAAGGTAACATGTGTAAGGCATCTTTAGGGAAATATGTGCATAATACAGGAGAAGGAATGAATACTTTTTCCACTAGTGAATAGTCTAGTTGTCCATGTGTTTCCTATGGAACTAGCAACCATGATTTGGAGAAGTGTCAAAGAATATAGTCTATGTAGAAAAAAACCTCCAAGAAGAAGACAAATCATTTCTCAAGTCAGAGGAAAAGGAGGAATGATAAGAAGGGATCGTGGAACAAGGCACTTTTCTCTTATTGTGGTAAGAGTGGACACCATATTGAGAAGTGATGGACACTTTAGATGCACTTATGTCCGAAGTAGAAAAGGAAAGATGTAAAGGCACTTTCAAGAAGGCAAGAAACAAATCCAAATGAAGTTAATGGTATTATTGAAAGGCTTGGGAAATAATACTTTTTTATTACTAGTATTGTAAAAGTGATATATGAAGAAATCGAAGAATGGTTGTGGACAATGGCTCATCTTGCCACATGACTAGAATGAGATCAACATTTTTGACTTTCTCTGAATTTGACACTAATTTCTATGTGGTATCTAAAACCAACACCAGACAAGAAATAATAGGGTATGTATATGTAAGATTCCATCTTGAGTTGGGAGGATTTCTAGGAAACGAAAATATGGTGTATGTTCCAGACTTAAAGGTAAACCTACTCTCAGTTACAACATTTGAGGATGAAGGCTATGTAGTCATATTCAAGAATGGTTGAATACTAGTGTATTCAAAGGAAGCTACTCTAAAAAGAGTCTTTGGTATTCACAAGGAGAGGTTATATAGGTTACTAGGAAGACCTATAGTTTGTTTTAATAGTCACTTGGATTCGACATCAGATTATGCACCGGATTCAATGTTAGATTCAACATCAACGTCATAGGCATTGTTAGAGGTCGGAAGCTACGATATTCTTCCTAGTACAATGGGAAAAATGAGTCCATAAGTAAACCATCTAAAATTTTCATTGTGAATATGTATATTTTTAAATGTAATATGCATATGTGCATATTTCCTAAAGTCTATTTGAAGGCTTGTAAGCCACTCATTGTAAATCATGAGAGTGATATGGACTCTGTAAAATTTCTATATTTCTACCTTATATGAGTGAGAGGAATTTTGTAAGAGAGTTTCTATATTTCCACCTTATATGATTGTTACACATTATTTTGTTCACTCCAGTGATCCCCTAACAACATGTGTTCATGTTACCTGAAAAGATAAAAGAGTCTTTCTCCATGAAGAGAGTGATTTGATTTCTTTTCTCAAAAACCTTATTAAATAAGGTCGTCGCACCCTGCAATATGCATGGAGTGTGATGATGCATGATCATCACATCCTTCTTTAGAGAGAGACTGTGACGTCTCTGTAGGTTGGCATATGCCTAGGGTGCGACGATCATGAAGGTTCTAGAAGGCAATCTTGTGGAAGGGGGTCTTCTAGAAGGTGAGGTGGATTCTGAATGGTTTGGTTCTTACTCTCTTTTCTGATTTGATGGGATTTTCCTAATATCCTCATCCATCTCTCTTTCACACTATATAAAGAGGGATATCTCATGGAAAAGGACAAGGTTGAATAGGATAAGATTTGTATGGAGAGTTCTACTTCAAAGTCTTCTTAAGAGCTTTGCTTTAGTTCTACAAGATACATGGTGGATCTTCTTCATTCAAAGGCTTTGGAGCAAAGGTGTGTGTGTTAGAGAAAAGGGGTATTGAAAGGGGACCTTGTGACATCAAGGATTTGTTTTTAATATCCACTTTTTATTTAATATGATACAACAATATGTTTCTTTCCCATAAAACTAGTCTTGTTTTATTGTATGATTCCTTTATCATATACATAGGTTCTTGTTGAGTATATTGTTTTTCTTTCACTTTGGTTGGCTTGTGTTCCTTTGCAGGTTCAATTTCATAGGAGAATTGGAATGGAGCTAGGATGAAAATGGCAAGAGGAAACGACATTTAAATGCTATATTTTCTATCTCTTGTTATCTAGTAAACACAATAATTAGAGCCTAGGGAAAGTCTTATATTCTTTTATGTTTTGTTCTAGTTTCGAGTGGGATCTAGGGAGATCTGTTTATGTATGCATTTTCCAATTAATCCAATAACAAAATTGGCAACCATATTGGGGATACAACTTTATTTTGGTTTTTTGCTTCTTATTTTCTTTTAGCCTGCCTTCTTCTGGTCAAATTCATTCTCTGAGTTTGTGGGTGATCCATCTGGACTCCCTGTAACATACCCAACCACCCATAGGTCAGGGTACTCTAGCTTCAAGCCCGCCCTTGGACTTATTTCTCATACAAATACCTTTTAAAATTTAAGTATGCATAAAAGAAAAGACTTTAACGACATGCACAACAATATCCAACAAGCATGCATAGTCTAAAGATTCAATTAAACGATAATTAAATATACACAACGAAAATACATTCATATACATGTAAATGATACCATAACATAGAGCACTTATCTTTATGAAAGATGACACCAAATGGATGCAGACCAAGGACATTCTACCCAACCGTAGACACTATTGTTCCAAATCTCAACACCAGCGTCACCCCTGAGCCAGGGCTATGAATACACAAGGACAGTTCCAGAGTGTTACTTGGATTCCCAAAATAGTCAGCACCCAATCTCTCATAGGCTTCCCAGCTCTCATAGCAATCCAAGTACCCAACTCTCTTCTACCCAGCTTGCACCACCTGAGAGAATGGACCTCCACCCTTCTCTGCCATGCAATCCCTCAGGAAGTCCTTCTCCTTAATTCGGGCTCCAGTGAAACTGGTCTAGAATATCAATGTTGGAACTCTCAGGACTCGCAGCTATGAGCAACGCTAGACACAAGCCAATGCATCTCATACATTCGACTTCAGGTCACAGATGGATCACACGAACAACCACTACCACCAACTATCTCGTGGCTAATCTTCAACAGTTCGACTCCCTTACCCTGAGCCAAGACGTGGATGATGGATGGATAAATGAATGGGTAAGTGGGTGCATTGAGGTGCATGAGGGATAGAATGGTGTGAATGTAGAATTGAAGGAGAAAACGAGCCAACGACCAACCCCTCCATCATACCAAAGGCAGGTTTAAGTAACTTCGCAGGGAAATCAAGAACCTCCTAGCCTTCCCCAAGAAGCTCACGTAATTGATCCCCTCCCTTATACAAAAAGGGGTAATTAGAATAGGAATAAACACTTATCCCCTCAAGCCCCCTCTCTTGTGGAATCATAGCCCCCTATAACTTTAGTCCTTGTCTGTCTAGTAGCCAACCATGTATTTATTATTAATAATGATAAAAATATTACATGTCTTGGGCACACTGGCCTCTTTATAATTGTTTGGGAACTCTGGCCTCTCAGCATTGTAACAATACATTATTTAAAATGGGGGTTCAAAACCTAGGGTGTTACATCCCCTCCCCCTTATTTTGGCACTGTCCTTAGTGCATATACAAAAATAGAGATCAAAATCTCAAATTTATTCAAAAAGATGTGGGTACTTTGCCCGCATGGCATCTTCATGCTCCAAGGTAGCATCTTCAGGACCATAGAAGGTCCACTAAACTTTTACCAGCTCTATAACTCGATTCCAAAGCATTTTGACTTTTATGTCCAATACCCGCATTCGCTGAACCTGAAAATCTCCCTTTGTCTCTACCTAAATCAGATGCCAATTAATAACATGGTTAGGATCATGTACATATTTATTTAGTAACGAGACATGAAATACATTATGCACATTCATAGAAGAAGACAATGCAAGCATGTATGCAACTGGCCCTATTATGTCCAATATTTCAAATGGACCACAGAATCTGGCTGCTAGCTTCGTACAACTACCCAATTTAAAAGAACTTTTATTGGGCTTCACTTTCAAAAGTACATGCTCCCCTACTTTAAAATCTCTAGCTATCTTGTTATTTTCTGCATAAACTTTCTGTCTATCCTAAGATGCCTTTAAATTCCGCTTTATCTTGACCACTTGGTCTTCCATGTCCTTGAGAAACTCCGACCCAAGTACCACTCTATCTTTTGGTTTATCCCAGCTTACTGGAGTATTGCATTTCCTACCATACAAGGCTTCAAATGGGCTCATTCTCAATGAAGCTTGATACCCATTATTATATGCAAACTCAACCAAGTGTAAGTAATCTTCCCACTTAGATGGATTATCCATCACATACATTCTCATCATGTCTTCAATTATTCGATTGACCCTCTCTGTTTTCCCATCTGTCTGGGGATGATATGATTTTCTAAAGTTTAGATTTGTGTCAAATACTTTAAACAATCCCCTCCAGAAATTGGAGGTAAACTTTGTATCTCTATCTGAGACAATTGTCCTAGGTATCCCATGCAACCTAGCAATTTCCTTCATGAAAATTTCTACATATTAGTCGTTTTATGCATTGTCTTCACATGCACAAAATGAAAATCCTTCGTTAATTTGTCAATCACCACCATGATTGAATCGTGTTTCTTATTCGTTCTGGGTAATCCTGTGATGAAATCCATGGTGATCACTTCCCATTTCTTCTCTGGAATTGGCAATGGCTACAACAAACCCACTGAGTGCCTATGCTCAGCCTTTACCTTCTAACATTCCATACATCAAGCAATGTAATCAACAACATCCTTCTTCATTCCCAACCAAAAGAATTGGCTACTTACTACTGTAATTGTTTTATGGTAATCAGGATGTCCAACATAAGGAACATCATGCATTTCCTTCAGTACCAAATTTCTTAGTTCTCCAAAACTAGGAACATAGATCCTATTTTTATGCATGAGTAGTCCGTCTTCCTTTATCTCATACTCCTTTATTTTCTGTTGCACATATCCTTGCTGTAAGTTTTCCTTTATCTATAGGTAATGCTAGTCTGTAACAAGACCATCCAAAATTATTCTCTTCAAGTCTGACTGATGCATACTAACAATAGTAGCATTTATGATATGCACTCTTCTATTAAGTGCATTGACAACTTTATTCTCCTTTCCCTTGATATGCTTGATATCGAAGTCATATTCGCTTAGAAAATTCCATCCATCTTGTTTTCCTGGCATTCAAGGTCAGTTGTTCAAAAAGATACTTCAGGCCAACATGGTCTGTCCTTAATTCAAATTTCTTCCCCATGAGATAATGCCTCCACATCCTCAAGGCGTGAACAATGGAAGCAAGTTCCAAGTCATGTGTGGCATAGTTCCTCTCATGTTCCTTAAGCTTTCTGGACTCATATCCAATGACATGTCCATTTTGCATGAGGACTCCCTCAAGTCCTTCCTTACATGCATCTATACATACCACAAAAATTTCATTTGGGTCAACAATGTTTAACACATGTTCACTAGTAAGTAATTACTTCAATAGATTAAAATTATTTTCACACTTGAGTGTCCATTCAAATTTAGTTCCCTTCTTTTTCAAAGAAGTGATGGGATGCACAATTTGAGAGAACCCTACTATGAACCTTTTGTAGTAGCCAGCTAATCCCATAAAAGATATGATGTATGAGACATTTTTGGGTGTTGGCCATCCTCTAATGGCTTCAATCTTCTCTAGATCTATTGCTATGCCCTACTCTAAAATAATGTGTCCCAAGTAATGGATATGCTTTTGATAAAAAGAACACTTACTCAACTTGGCATACAACTAATGTTCTCTCAGTACTTCCAATTGTTAATGTTTATGCCATTATTATAGTTCTTTGCATTTCAATAGATAAGAGCATAATAAGAACAATATCACTGAGAAATACACATTCACAAGAGACACAACATGTATCCTGGGAAACCCTCTAGGGGAAGAAAGCCCAGCAAAAAGTTCCTTATCATAAATAGCTTATACAATGTTCAAGAGATAACTCAAACCAATACAGATAGTCCTCCCCAAGAGATGCGCCACTCTTCTCCCTCTCTCCAACTGGTAATTGCAGCTT
>JZKD02S0758769.1:725090-766105 GCA_000966675.3 Picea glauca | reverse complement strand
TTATTTATTAGTTTAACCTAGACTAACTATATTTCTAGCATTGTTTATCCTAAGTCTGTTTGCTTATGGACAGGTGAAGGTGGCGGGATAATGGAGGCTGACAAAAGACAAGGGGGGAAAAGGCGCAGTGTGTATGAAGGATGCAGCAGGGTGATGGGGGATCGAGTGAAAAAGGATGGAGAGAGGAAACAGAATCACCTGAGCCAGACTTCATCATCACGAGGGAAAACGGCAAATCAATAGTCGAAGAATCGAATCGCCTATAATTATAGGACCCCAACAGGTTCCAGTGAATAACTGAACCAAACTTGCTTTTCCAAGTTTACTTTTCTCCAAATGTAATCTATCCACTATCTTAGGATCAATGTAGCAATGACTTGCTCTTGAATCAATCAAAATAACAATAGGCTGATTTATGATCTTACCTTCCACCTCGATCATATTGGACTGGTACTCTGCTTGTCGATCATTTAAAGATGCATAGATTCTTCCCATATCTCCGACTTTCGTAGCCTCTTGGATGTTGTGCACAGTCTTCACTATGTCCTTTCTATGTGGGAAATCCTTGTATAGGTGATATTCCTTGCATCCCCAGCATTGTATTGGTGGTCTTCCCCTTTTTCCAACGAATCTTCTTTCTTGAAATCCCCCTTATCATACTAATCTTGATGATTTCTATTAAGCTCATTCCTATTGAAGGGAGGTTTGAATCCTTTCCTCTAATCTGACTTTGCATTTTTCTTGTCCTTCCAAGATTTCTCCAGTGATTCTCTTCCTTGTCCTTGCTCATACATGTATTTAGCCTTCCTGATAGCTTCAGTCAAGGTCTTGGGTTCATCATACTTGATCTTTTCCTTATAAAAGGATGGCAGTCCACTCAGAAATCTCTGTATTTTCACTTTATCGTCACCAATGAACCTGACATACTTTAAAAATCCCAAGAACTTCTTCTTGTATTCTGCCATAGTCATGCTTCCCAACTTGAGTTCAAAGAACTTCTGCATTTTCTTGTCATAGAAATGATCTAAGAGGTAATCCTTCTGGAAATACTTCTTGAACTGATTCCAAGTGATACTACTTTCATTAGCATGTTCCACTTGCTTCAATTGGTCCCATCATATTGCAGCTTTCCCATGTAAATGGTAGGTGGAAATCCTGGATTCCAGGTTGGATGAATAATTATGCAACTGAAAATATCTCCTAAGCCCAAGAAACCATGCTTCGACATCATCTTCCCTTTCTCTTTCACCCCCAAAGGAAGGTGGCTTGAGCTTCCTCAACTCTCCTTTCAAACTATCTACCTCTTGTTTCCTTATTTAGTGTATGACAGGACACACCTCTGCACTTCTTACGGGATCTTCCGATGCATAAAACTTTCTTTCTGAGTAAGGAGGTGAGTGGTGTCCATGAGCTATGCTAGCACTTTTGGAATAACCAACACTTCCATGATTATCCCTTCTTTCATGGCACCTTCCTTCTTCCTCTTGTATCAATTTTGATCCCTTCTTTGTTTGTCTCTGCAACTTATTTAAGCTTTGCAACACTCGAGCATTTATCTGACTTTTCTCTCTCATCAATCTCTCATTGTCTGCTTTGTAGCTCTGCACTTCCATCTTCAGGATTCTTACCATTTCTATTAACGTTTCATGTTCTTCTTTTCCCTTGCATCCATTGGACTCTGTCTCTGCATTACCAACTATGGTATTCTAGCCTTTGGCCTCCTTATCATGATTTTTCTAGCCTTTGGCCTCCTTATCATGACTGGAGACTCCCTCTCCTTCTTATATTTCCTCAATACGCATCCTGAGTTGATGTGCTTAAGCCCCTTAATTCTGCAAAATGTGAAAGGGACCATTTTGTTAGAATTACGCATATGATAAAAAAAATTGCCAAACCATGCTACATGTCTCTTTCTTCTTTTATTTTTTTCATGGATATCATATCCCCATTCTCCGAAAATAACCATGTTCTGTTATCCTTGGTTGACACAAAATTTCATCCTGTGCAGGTACTTCCTTCAAACCACCTTCCCAAGTGACCACGACTAGAAACCACGGCTAAATCCTTCCATAGCATCTTTCTATCTTGAAGACAACCAATTTGGCTCTTATCCCTCCTTCCCTCAACTCTTAGTCTACATATGACCGTGACCACGACCTTGCGCTTAGCTGAAAAAGATCTTGTCTAGATCTTCGGGACTTCAGAACTTTCAACCAGGACCGGATCAACGGTCCCTGTTCTCTTTCACAATCAACGATCAAGATCCACTTTGGGACTTCGTGCTTCAAGGGTCTCAACTTTCCCCTATTGCTTCCTCCCAAAACTCTTTTACCTGGAGTTCATGATCTTCCGACGGGTTTCCTCCCACAGATTAACGGTTGTGAATTTCTTCAGATCTTGGGGCTTTGGAAGTTTCAAACTTTCCTCCTGCACTTTTTCCTGGAGTGATTTCACTCGAAGTCAACGATCCTTCAACGTGTGTCTTCTAGAATCAACGGTCGATACATACTTCGGCCTTCAAGCCTTCAGGATTTTTTGACCCAATGCAACCTGTCACATCTTTCCCCTCCGGAGTGCCCAGTCTCCGAATTGCACAATCTGTCACCACATGGAAAAATACTGTAAGAAGACACATGGCCCAACTAGGCAAGTGACATGTGTCACATTATAAATGAATTTTCAATACTCCAAATGATAAAATATCACTGACACGTGGACCACATTCCATGTGTCCACATCATCCTAGGTGATGTCCGCAATCCATGTCACTTCATAAATTCTAGGGTCCACATCACCTCCTTGTGACGTCATTATGTCCCATCACTTCGGCTCTTCGGGCTTCGAGACTTCGAGAGTTTCCATGCTAGGACACTTCCAATTCTCTTGAACTCTGCATTCTTGAATTGGCCAATATGTTGCCATGTGTCCTCCTGGATCGGATGACTAATATTCACTTTGGGTCTTCACCTGGAGTCCATGGATCTGCACCGCGTGTCCTCCTTAATATGAAGACTACGATTTCTTCGGGTCTACAGACTTCAAAAATCTCAAATTTCAAAACTTATCTGGCCCCACTGGATTTTATCTGAAGTCATGGATATGGGGACAAATGGATCTCAACAAATCAATGGTTGATATCCTCTTAGATGATCGGACGATCAAGATTTACTTTGGCTCTCTGGTTCTCCGAGCTTCAAGAGTCTAAAATATCAACTGAAAACCTCTCGAACAGATTCCTCCAGAGTTACTAATTTGCTGACATGTAACCTCTTGGCGATCTATGGTGAGGATCTACTTCAGACGATCCGACAGTCGATGTTTACTTTAGGTCTTCAGCTCTCCGGGTTTTCGGGAGTTTCAACCCTCAACTTCTCCTCGCTCACTCTTTCTCAGAGTGCTTTCACCTAGAGCGCATGATTGGTTGATGTGTGTCCTCCTATGGATTGACGATCCCTAGATACTTCGGTTATTTGGAGTTTCAATGTTCGAGCCCTAATCTGTCACATCATTGCATGCCTTTCAAGTTGCAGGGGCATGTATTGGCGGTTTGGAGTAACTCACTTTTCACCTCGCAATTATTCTGATGTGGACACGTAACCCCTTGGGGAAACCATGGTTTGGATTGTGGGACCACCTTGGGAAATTATCTCCTGTGCAACTCAGTTCCCCGCAATTCCTCATGTCCATTGATCTCACTCTCCCATGGGATCCAACGGTTGTGACCTTAACCCTTTCTTCCTTTTCATCGGACGACCCCTGTTCGCCTATTCTTTGATCCAATGATTCCGAGTCTCTCCTGATCCTAAAGTGGCGATCGCTCCCGAATTCGAAGGGGACGGTCACGATCCTTCAAACCCCTTACACGGGTCTCTAACATTTTATCTCCCGCGTAGATTCTGCAATTCCATTCCTCCTGATATTTTCAAATCCACGGTCATAGTTTGATATCGACCCCGAGACTCTGACCAATAGACCCAGCCCATACCAGCCTGATGTTTCAACCAAAATCTCTGATACCAAACTCTAACATACCCAGCCACCCATAGGTCGAGGTACGCTACCTTCAAGCCCTCCCTTGGGCTTCTTTCTCTTAACAATACCTTTTAAAATTTAAGGATGCATAAAAGAAAATACTTTAATGACATGCACAACAATATCCAGCAAAGATGCATAGTCTAAAGATTCAATTAAATGATAATTGAATATACATAGCGGAAATACATTCATATACATGTAAATGATACCATAACAGAGAGCACTTATCTTTATGAAATATGACACCGACTGGCTGTAGACCAAGGACATTCCACCCAACCGTAGACACTACTGTTCCAAATCTCAATAGCAGCGCCACCCCTAATCCAGGGCTATGAATCCATAAGGATAGTTCTAGAGTTTTACTTGGCTTCCCAAACCAGTCAGCACCCAAGCTCTCACAGGCTTCCTAGCTCTCATAGAAATCCAAGTAGCCATCTCTCTTCTACCCAGCTTGCACCACCCGAGAGAATGAACCTCCACCCTTATCTGCCATGCAGTCCCTCAGGCATCCCTTCTCCTTAATTTGAGATCCAATGCAACTGGTCCATAATATTGATGTTGTAACTCTCAGGACTTGCAGTTGTGAGAAATGATAGACACGGGCCAACACATCTTATACATGCGTCTTCATGTCACGCCTGGATCACACCAATGACCACTACAACCAACTATCACGTGGCTAATCTTCAGCAGTTTGACTCCCTTTCCCTGAGCCAAGACACGAATGATGGATGGATCAATGAACGGGTAAGTGGGTGCATGGAGGTGCATGCATGAAAGTTTGTGAGGGATAGAATGGTGCAAATGCATAAGTGAAGGAGAAAACGAGCCAACGACCAACCCCCCCATTAGACCAGAGGCGGGTTTAAGTAACTTTATGGGGAAATCAAGAACCTCCTAGTATTCCCCAAGAAGCTCACATAATTGATCCCCTCCCTTAGACAAAAAGGGCTATTTAGAATAGGAATAAACACTTATCCCCTCAAGCCCCCTCTCTTATGGAATCATAGCTCCCTATAGTGCTAGTCCTGGTCCATCTAGCAGCCATCCATGTATTTATTATTAATAATGATAAAAACATTACATGTCTTGGGCACACTGGTCTCTTAATAATTGTTTGGGCACTCTAGACTCTCATCATTGTAACAATACATTATTTAAAATGGGGGTTCAAAACCTGGGGTGTTACACTCCCTGGGTTTGAAAGTTTAGTTAGATTTTTTGTCTTTCTTCCATTTTTTCCTCAATTACAGAGATCGTCACATTGTAATATATAGACATCCTGCGATGACCCTCTGACGTCGCACCCTGCTTGTGAAAACTAGTGTGATGACGTTGCACTGTGCTCTATTAGTAGCCTGTGATGACCTTAGCTCATCACACTGTACCCCACTATCAGCCTACAACGATTCCTCTAGGAATTGTTGGAGTGAGTCAATTTTTCTTTTTTCACCCAGTTTTTCCCTAATTTCTTGGGATGAACTTCTAATACTAGTGATTGATTCTTGTATAATTTTAAAACTTGCATTTAATTGGTTTTCAAGGATTGAAAGTCTTTCTTTGTAGATTCAACAAGTTTTTCTTTTGATTCTTGTCGCAAGGATATAATATTTGGATCTTGATCTGAGTGCTTGTTTGACAAAGGGTATTTTATTTATTTGATGTTTTGGATTGATTTCACTTTTCAGATTGTTTGTTGATTGAAAGACATTTTTGTTTGCATATGACAAAAGACTTTCTTATCTTTTTTTATTTTTGTCTACATTACAAGTTTGATTTGGGAATTGTGTTGAGAGTGTGTTAATTTTCTTGGATTACGCTTTCATTTTGTCATTACATCTCTGATTTGATTTAGGAGAGTAAGGATTGAACTCATTTATTCTTTTTAGTAATATTTCATAAGAAAATTATTGCATTCAAAATACTTGTTAAGAGAGAATTTGGAATTTTTTTTGGTTCATGATTGTTTGGGATTTTGTTCATTCAAGAATTGAGAATTGTATTTTGTAGCCTTTGTACTTCAAAAGAAATACCTTCTCCCTACTATAATTAGAGTTCATTGAATTGAAAGATTGCATATTCATCTCTTCTTGCATTTTATTGGGTCAAGGTCACAACATCATCAGTTTGATTTCCATCTCCCTTTTGAGTTGACAACATCCTTTAAAATACAACGTAATTTTAAAATTTATTAGCGACTTTTATTTTCTAGAAATTATCTTCACCAACATTAGCTAGGATAGCGCTTTGGAATAGGTTGTAAGGAACATTCTCCAAAGAATCAAAACACACAATAGTATCTTGTGATAGGGAGAGTTCAAATCCAATTGATACATTTTGTCCTGGGAAGCCCTTCTAACACAAGGGTCAATCATGAGGTCACATTAGGACTAGCATAGTTACTCACCCTTCTTTGTTGGTCTTAGTGTAGAGATTGCGCGTATTATTGGGGGTCACTTGAGGGTATACCCATGATTATGTGTGGGAGATTCTCGAGTTGATTTCGGGATAGATACTCTACCTTTGCATGTGCATCAGACTGTAGACTATTTCCCCAGGCATCATTTTTGTAGTTGGTAACCTTAGTATCCTATCTCTTTAGGGTCTTTACATGAGGTTACTGTGGAGGGGCAAGTCTTCACGGTACCTGGAATCAACGTTGGCCAAAATCACTCGGGCTCCTTGGATGGTATACCCATGATTATGTGTGGGAGCTTGCACCAGGGTGTAAGTCCATTAAGCAGGTCGTCAACATAACTTTTCCACTTTCTTATTCTAGCCCCTTATTTTCTTGATTTTGTGATGTTGGATTTAATCACAAACTAGTGGCTTCGAAATAAGAAGGTTTGTTTGCTTGGTTTGATTTCTAGATTTTATTAGTGACTATTGTTTGTTTCTCTAGTTGGCCATAGATTTGTTTCATTATTTATTCGGTTCGACCAACATCGCCCTTCATCGTTCACATAGGATGGAAGGGCTACCCTTGAAAGATCTGGAAGGTTACCTCCCTTTTCTTCCTAACTCACCAAAACTCTCTCCTGAGGGAGCAGTCAATAACGAAGTAGCTTTTGAGGTTGGAATTTCACACGCTTTAGAGGGATTCAAAATTGTTTCAAATTATTTAGAGGAATTTAGACTTCCTCCAAATCTGTTATTGAGTATTAGATGAGATCTACATTTTCTTTGGATGAACTCATCAGGAGAAATTGTTGTTGTTGAGAATACTGAAGTATCTATTGGACCTAACGTGGGATCTAGACTAGATGATCCACTTTTTCAAAGTGAATCATTTACAACTCCGACTCACATTGTTGGAATTTTAATCCTAGCTCTGTCCATTCTTCAGTGTGCGATCTTTTTGGTACACTAGGAACGAGTTATAATCAACCTATGGAGTCACAAATTCCTTAGACATATTTTACCTATACAGTACCTGTAGATCATTTTATTGGTGCAACCAGTAATGTCACCATATTTTTAGATGAATTGTTGGTTGGTTCTCACTCAATTCTTCCTCACCAAATGACCCATTCTACCATGGTCCCACAAGCGATGACTGTTTCTACTGGAAATGTGGTTATCACTCAAGCTCCTATTGGAACACCACTTCCACTTAGACCAAATATGTCACTTCCCCCTGGGTATAACGCTTTGAATACTTCCAATTCTATCCCTACCCATAATCTGTCTGGAGGGTATGGACTTTTTGTTCCTCCTGGGTATAATGATGGTAGTCATTTTGTTCCTACACCTACCCAGGTTCTCTCTGGGGGGCCTTACGTTCCTCCTCCACCTTTTTTTGGAGGATATAATCATCTTGGCCCTAGTGGCTCCAATCCAGTTGGAGGCACCATTCATTTTGTCGCTTCTGGTTTTCAGATTCCTATTGGAAGTCAACCTCAAGTTGGGGGGAAACCTCAATTTGGGAGGAAACCTCAGATTGGGGGACTACCTCAACTTGGGGGGAAACCTCAAGTTGGAGGCCATAACCCATTTTATGGACAAAGTATACATGTGTTACAATATCAACCTTGGAATCTTCCTTTCCAAGGGAATCAACAACCATTTGGGGGGAAACATACTCAATTTAATTCTTTTGTACCCCCTAATCTCAGTCAACCATATCCAGGTTCTATGAATCCTACTTGGGGTCAAAAATTTTCAGTCTAATGTTCCTTTCCAAGTGAACATGCCTAATATTAATCAAAACCCTCCACAAACAAATCTGCCAGGACTGTCTAACTATCTACAAACTGCTTATGGTCCTGTTGGTATACCTACGAGATTTCCTCCTCAAAACTACCAGTTTCCTCAAGTGAACATACAATTTCCTTTTCTAGCCACTTTGGATTTACCGGATTTATCTAGGATTTTGAATGATCCTATTTTGCATTCTCCTTATTGGCCTGTCATACCGGCCAAATTACCATCTAACATTCCTAAGTTTGATGGTCGATCAGGAGAAGATCCAAATAATCACGTCCTGAATTTCCATATTTTTTGTTCGTCCAACTCGTTGATGGATGACTCTATAATATTACATCTTTTCCAATGAACTCTCACGGTTCAGAAACCAAATGATACATAGAGTTACCACGAGGATTATTTAATGACTTCAATACCCTATCCATGGCCTTTTTAAAACATTACCAATTGCTGATTCGATATGAGATAGGAACCGAAATTTTAAGTTCTTTTAAACAATCTTCTTCCACTCATATTTCTGATCATATACATGACTGGAGGAGAAGACGCTTAGTAAAAGTTACCCTTCCTAATAAATTATTGGTTGAGTGGTTTACAAATCACTCATTGGGCCCATATCCCGTGATGTGGCCATGGGTGCTGTCTCACTGAAGATCGGGCGATTAATCATGCTCAGTATCTAGACCTCATTTATTTGCAAATGGGCACACTTTACGACTTGATCCCTGATGCTCCTTGTCCTTCCACGAATCCTACCCCAAAACCTCCAGTAGCTTCTCATGTTTTTGATGGTGTGATTGGTACCTTTCATGATGAGACTCAATATACACATGCCAGTCATACCAATCCCAATTCTACCACTTATAATGTACAAAATACTTCTACTCTTACTCCTTATTCTAGTAAAACTTATGAAGTTAATTCAGTTCAATCTATGCCTACCGGTAAAAATCAAAATAAAAAGAAAGGGAAGGGTAAGAATAAGGAGGAAAACAATAATAATCAACAATCTGAGAAGTCCAAAACACAGCCCGTTGATGAGAAATATAAATGTAAACCTCGTTACCCTTTCCTTATTTGTGGTGACGACCATTATACGAAAGATTGTCCACGACATGTCGAGGTTACTAAGTTCCTACAAGGGATCGAGAATCCTTCTACACCTGTCGTCTTGTCACAACCATTTCCTTCTCAGCAGTAAGCCCAATTGGTCATTCATGACCAACCCTCTTCTTCTACCTCATCTTATGTCCTTATGTGTACTGGTGACTCCAATAAGAACGAAGTTGCAGTCGCAACTCGAGCCAAAGATTATTCTCCATCGAAAGAGAAAGTTGATGATTTACCACCTCTGTTGGTTCAACCTCCTCCTCCAACTTCACCTACAAATGATCCTCTTCATATAGAACGACTAGGCCTAGACACAGTTCTTCGTCCTCCTCCCAAGGGAGTTGTTCAAAAGTCTTCATTTAATTCTCACGCACGTGCTGCCCAAAGCTACAACATTGTAGAAGACCTTGTGCAAGCACCCTCGACGACGTCGGATCTCGAATTCCTTCAAAGTTGTCCTACTCAACAGAAGTCATTGTTAAAGGCTATTGGTGGAATTGATCCTATAGATACCAATTTGATAATATTTGATTTGGAAGATCATATTCCAAGGCTTCCTCCTCAATTAGTGTTTCACATCCAAGTTGTTGTGGAAAATAAGAATATTTGTCGAACCATTATTAATGAAGGACCCTCGACTTGCGTTATGTCCGTCACTTGTTGGAAAGCTATCGGCTCTCCTACCCTTACTAAGTCACACAATACTCTTAAGGCCTTCAATGGTACAGGGTTTAAACCTTACAATGTTCTTCCTTCGTTGTCTATTATGTTAGAAGGTAAATAGGTCAATGTCAAGGTCGAGGTATTTGATGCACTTGTTGATTATAACATTCTACTTGGTTGTAGTTGGATTGATTCCATTCAAGGAGTTGTGTCTACCCTTTTTCGTGTGTTACATTTCCCGCACCAAGGAAAGGTCATTACTTTCGACCAACTAGCCTTCTTTAATTCTAATTCGCATACTAGAAACGTGCCTTTTATCTCGAAAACACCTCCCTATTATGAGAATGTTGGCGTAGGTCTTTTAAAAGATTAAACCTTGATGGGTACATTTCCTCCTCCTTTTGTCACTTTAATTAACATGATCTCCACCATGAAACCCCTGAGTCATATGACCCATGGATAATACCTAGCTCTGGTGATTATCTTCATTATGGAGACAAGATGCCTTTAAGTCTAGTAGAATCTTCTTATCAAGCTATTCAATTGGAAACTCCTTCTCCTCCTTCTCTCTGTGATACATCTCCTGATCCATTACATTTGATCTTTCCCACTGACGAGATGATTATGTCAGTCATGTATATGGAAGATACTCCATGGGACGATGGGCATCATTGTTCTATCCTCTTCCTAGAACGTGACACCATAGGGAGTTACCAATGGATTTTGACTCTGTCGACTGTTGTTGTTATTTCTTCTGTTCTTGAGTCAACACACGATGTATTGTATGAAGGGAACTTGAGAAATATTTCACCTATTGTTCCTCTTTACATATTGATTAAACTCGGAGTCATGAAAAATGTTCATATCGGTGCCTCTTGTTCTACTGATGAGGTTTGCACTTATAAATCCCTTTTCCAAAAATTTTGTGACATTTTTTCCTGGAGTTATTAAGAAATGCTAGGTATTGATCATGATATTGTTGTGCATGAGATTGAGACTTACTCGGATGCTAAACTCGTTCGACAGAGACTTTGCCTAGTACATCCACGTAAAGTTTCTACTATCAAGCTTGAATTTGAAAAGATTCTTAAAGTTGGCTTTGTCTATCCTGTGGCTTTGACTAATTGGGTATCTAATCTCGCTCTAGTAAATAAGAAACAAGGCACTATCCATGTTTGTGTAGATTATAGGGATATACATAAATATTGTCCTAAGGACAATTATCCAACCCCTTTTGTTGACCAGATCATTGACAACTGTGTCGGGAGTGAAATTTTCTCCTTGATGGATGGTTTCTCTAGCTATAATCAAATCAATATTCTACTAGTGGATCAACACAAGACCTCTTTTATTTTCCCTTGGGGAACCTTCACCTACTGGAAACTACCCTTTGGTCTCAAAAATGTTGGTGCGACCTTTCAATGCGCTATGTCTTATGCTTTTCATGATATTAATCACATTGTACAACCCTATCTTGACGATCTACCGGTGCATTCCATGCATCGTCAAGATCACCCGACACATTTACGAGCCATTTTCCTATGTTGTCATTATTATCGCATACGTTTGAATCCGCACAAATGTGTTTTTTGTGTGGAATCTGGTCGACTTCTTGGTTTTATCGTGTCTATACATGGGATTCAGGCAGACCCCTTGAAGGTTGAGGCTATTCTTAATTTATATCCTCCTTCCATGCTATGCCAACTCCAAATTTTGTAAGGGAAGGTGAACTTTTTACGTCGATTCACTCCCAATTACACTGAATTAACGAAAGGATTCACTTATATTCTCAAGAAAGGTTACGATTTTGTATGGGACGATACTACAAACAAATATTTTGAGGCTTTGAAACTCACCTTAACCTGTACACCAGTACTATTTCCCCCTGACTATAGCCGAGATTATTTCCTGTACTTAGTGGCTTCAGAATCTACCATTTCTATGGTCTTAGTCCAAGAGGATGATTCACACGATGAACATGTGATATACTATTTGAGTCAGACTCTCACGACTACTAAAACCAAATACCTACATGTGGAGAAGCTGGCCTTGGCAGCTATTCAAGTTGTTCAACGTTTTTGTCACTACATCTTACTATGCAGAACCACAGTCATTTTTAATTGCAACCCCATGCAACATATCCTTACTCGACAATTGTTGGGGGGAAAGTACTCTAAATGGATATTTATTCTCCAGGAGTTTGACTTGGAGTTTGAGCGCGCCAAGTCAAATAAGTTTTTGGTTTTCGCTGAATTGATATGTTACCTTTCCTTTGCCGAGACAGAAAATGTGGTAGAGGATTCCTTACCTGACGAATCCCTCTTTCTAATCAGTTCTGATGACGTATGGTATGAAGATATCATCATTTATCTCCAAATCCAAATTTTTCGACATGATATTTCTAGTACATATCTTCGTCGTATATGATATCAATCCCATCAATACATCATCCTTGGTGATACCCTTTACCGCCATGGTATTGATTCCATATTTCGACGATGTCTCAACTACGATGAAGCTAAGAAATCTTTGAATGACTGTCATTCTGGAGCATGTGGCGGTCATATGTCTAAGTATGCCACTGCCCCAAAGATCTTATGAGTTGGTGTTAGCGATATTTCTGGTTAAGGGGGTAAATGCTAAGAAATGGGTAAAAACCCAATTGTCCTAAGTTCTGAATGAAAATGCGCCCATGGTAAATGACGAGCAAATCTGGATGACAGGATTTCACGTGCCCGGATCAGTGGCGCACGCCGGATTCCGGAGCCCCCCCACATTTCTACCTTTAAGCGGAGGGGGGGGGGGTCCGAAATCCAGGGCACACCTCATCAACGGTTGAGATCAAAGAGCCCAGATCAATGGCATGCGAGACGATTCTGGACCCCCCCCACCTTTCTACCTTTAAGCGAAGGGGGGGGTCTGGAATTCAGGGTGCATCTTTCCAACGGCTGCGATTGAAGCGACCAGATCAACAACGTGCAGGTGATATAGACCTCTCCCTTCTCTCTGTGTTTAATCAGCGTGGGCCCTTTTCCCGTCATTTCAGCTAGTGGACAATCCTCCCTCTTACCACATGTCCTTCTCCGGATCGTGCGATGAGGCTCGCTCCCCCTAGCCCTTCCTCATCCTCCGAAACCCGTCCACTTCCCCTTGTCTGGTCCATGTGGCCCCTTCCCCCCATCTCATCGTCCATTCACCACCTTCCATGTGTCCTGCTCCCTCCACTTATTTTCTTCCGCCATATGTCTCCCCCTGCCACCGCTCTCACACCTCATCGCTTCTTACTTCACCCCCCCCCGCAGTTTTGTCCCCATCACTCCGTTTCTGTGCCCCATCTTTCGTGTTGGCCTCCACGCCCATGCACCATATCGCTCAGCTAATCCAGGTGGTAGCGCGAAGGGCCGTCCATGTCCCCGAGGTGTCGAGTTGGCCAGACCATCCTCAATCCCAAGAAGTAGTTATTGAGGCGGTTGGTGGTGGTTAGACATTGTCTCCACCATAATGGGAAAGTCCGGTGACAAATTAAAGGCACGTCGATTCGCCTACGGAGCTGTCAGAAGTCCGATTGCGTCCGCCGTTGGTGCACGATTATTCAAAGATTGCAGGCGCAGATTGTCAGAAGCCATGCAGACGCAATGTGTTTAATGTGACGTCTTAGTTTTGTTGATATTGTTGTTTTGAGTATATGTAGGCGTTTTCACCATTTTTGTATCTATTGATGGTAGAGCGAAGCTCCCGACTGTAAAGTTTTAACAACCATTCTGGTTTCTGGGTTATGCATTTGTGTTTGAGATTTCTTGTTTTATGACAAACAATTTTCCTTTTCCATCTAAGTTTTGTCTCATACCAGGGAGTTTGTGATCGAATGATTCGCATGAATTGTTGTAGTTTTGTTATGATAAAGGATTTGTTGTGACATTCCTATATTCTCTGGTCTTCTATGTTTGAATGTAAGAGGATCTTGCATTTGGACTCTTTCTTCTCCAGTCTGTTAGAAGCCTGATGTTTATGACAGACCTTTGCACTCTTCTTATACAAATCTTCCCCCTGCTCACCTTTTATTACAACTCACTATTTGAATTTTATCTAAGACCTCATTTGCCCATGCATGCCTGGCCTAGTTTCAGAGTTGAGACGATATTGTTTCGAGTTTCCTTCCATTTGATCACCCCTTTATAACAAATCGTGACATTAAACTGATGGGTGTCAGGCTCTGCTCCTGCAAGAAATCCAGGAGTGACTTATGACGCTAACATTTTTGGCGCCGTTGCCGGGGATGAAGTTGAATATTTTCCCCGGGATTGAACGACAACGATCAACTGATTCTGAAGGTGCATCAGATATCAGAACTTGAAGATTGCTACTGTGCACCTGGCGACTCCATTGTGACGACTCCACTGGAGCGAACCTGTTGTTAATTATGGCTTTCAGAGGCAGACACACGCGGTCTCATCCACACTTGCCTTTAGCTACACCGGAAGCTAACCCCAAAGCGGTTCGAAGAAGAGGAAAGAGCTCTGTAAAAGAAGTTTCCATTGCCGAAACAGGTAATACGCCATCCCCTTCTGTGAGAACTCCTTTTTCTCCTCCTCGGTTTCTTAATAGACCTCCTTCAGAGGTTTCTCATTTCTTGAATTTTGGGAGTGTTCCTGCTAAGTTTTCCCCTCCTGGTTTGGGATTGGAGGGAGAAATTCTTGTCACTCCCCTCTCCTCTAAAGTTGTTCCTTGGCGTAGACCTAGAACTACAAAATATTTCCTCACTCCTGCACAGAGAGGAGTACCTGTTGGCCTGATCTCGTTAGCCTTCTCCCTGAATCCTCTCTTGTTTCCCACTCCTCTTCGAGACTCATTCCCAGTAGCCCCTTCACGAACTCCTTCTCCTCCAAGTTATCCTCCACCTAATATCCCTATGGCTGGTGCTAATCCCCCTCCGAATAAAATGGACACCATAGTCGCTACTAGATATTCTCATTTAGTCCTACTCCATCCTATGAATCCTCTCCCTGCTGGAGACTATTTGAAATACATGCCCAAGTTCGCAGGAGAAGGAGACATAACTGCAGAAGAGCACTTGGCTTCTTTCTACAGTTATGCAGACAACTTAAACATTGAAAATGAAGACGTCTGGATGAGAGTCTTTGTCCAAAGCCTGGATGGCGAGGTTAGGAAATGGTTTAGAGGATTGGCCCCCCAGATCTATTACTATAATTGAAGCTCTGGATAGTGTTTTCCTGAGGAAGTGGGGAGACAGGAGGGATTATATGTATTACATGACAGAGTTTGGGGATCTAAAGAAAATGGATGGAGAGTCTGTCTTTGACTTCTCCAAAAGATTCAATAAAATGTATAACAAGATTCCTGCAGAGATAAAGCCCTAAGAAGCCTCTGCCCAAATTTCCTATGCTGGTGCATTCGACCCTGATTTTTGTCTACTATTAAGAGAAAGAAGAGCCACCTCCTTAGCTCAAATTCAAGATGCAGCTATAGAATTGGAATCCAACATATTAGCATCTGACAGACTGAGGAACAAGGCCGACACAAACAGAAGAAAGGGAAAATCGGAAGCCTCAACTTCCGGCCCATCACTGTCCCACCCTCAAGTGGATGAACTGACCCAGATGATGAAGCTTATGTCTGAAGAGATGGAGAGACTGAAGGTGGAGAGGAAGCAAATGGAAAAGGGACTTCAGAGCACCGAGAACAAAGGGGGTTTCAGAAGGCCAAATAATATTGCTCCCCCAACTATGCACAGAGAGAAGGGAAGAGACAGGGATGACCAAAGGATCCAAGCTCCATTTCAGAACAATTTTGTGGCCAATGAGGAAGAAGGGGAAACAGACGAGCCTGAGCCTAAAATCCACTGCTTAGAAGTCACTCCTCCTTTCCCTCATCTGACTCAATCAGCATACGAGGAGTCTCTCATGAAAAATCAGCTAAATGAATTGAGAAAAGGAGACAAGGCTAGTGATGTCCGAGGCAGGTATAACCTAAGGTCCGACAAAAAGACAGCAGCACTTGATATTCCTGAGCAGTCCACCAGAGCAGAAAATCCTGCTAACGAAGTAGCAGACGCTCACAGAGGTAAGAAGGTTCAACCCCTCACTCCCATTTTCCACAATCATGTTCTTGAAGTAAGAGAAATTCCAAAACTTACATCTTCTTTTAATTTCGAGCATGAGATTCAAAAGATCAGAATCCCTGTCCCCCTCACCGAGCTAATCAAACATGAAGAATTCAAAAAACGCTTCTCTGAGCTTTTGAAATATGAAGCCTCATGCCCTCCCACAGACTTCATAAACCTCCAAGATGAAAGGCCAGCAGTTGTCCTAGGCACCATGGTAGAAGACAGAGATGATTCATCCCCTCCTTTCTACACATCCATGAACATACATGATAAAGTGCTGCAAAATTTCTTAATGGATTCAGGGGCTTCTCACAACCTCATGCCCAAAATCGTCATGGAAGAGATAGGATTATAAGTCACTAGAGCCTATCATGACCTCTATTCCTTTGACTTCGGGAGGGTACAATGTTTGGGAGTCATCAAGGACCTGGTAGTTTCTTTGTTTCAGTTGCCCATGAAGAGTATGGTCATGGATATTGTGGTAGCTGATGTTCCCCCTAAGTTTGGCATGTTGTTGTAAAGGTCTTGGATTAAGAGACTTGGAGGGACATTACAGATGGATCTCACATATGCCACCATTACAGTCTTTGGAGGGGAACATAGGATATTGTACATAGAATCCCAGCTAGCCTACATAGTCAGTGATGAAGCGAACCCCACCAATCACCCCATCTTTTCACTTGACACTGACTTAGGATCTAGTTTGTTACAGGTCATGGAGACTCCTGAGGCCCCTTTGCAGACAAAAAACATCCCATTCTCAATCAGGATATGCCTCCTCCAACCACCTATGTTTGGAATATGTGCTTCGATGGAGCTTCCTCCAGTATGGGTGCAGGTGTCGGGGTGGTATTCATGTCCCCTTGCCAAGAGACCATATCTATGTCATACAAGATGGAATTCGAAGTCACCAACAACGTGGCAGAGTATGAAGTTTTAGTTCTGGGATTAAGAGATGCAAAGGAAATGGGAATTAAGGAGATGGTTGTGTTTGGAGATGACGAATTGATCATCCAACAGGTAAAAAATGTTTATCAGGCTAAGCATCCTCGTCTCAGGAATTACAGGAATGAGGTATGGGACCTAGTGCATAATTTCTTCTTGGATTTTAACATTTCTTTCATTCCAAGGGAGGAAAATGCTTCAGCCAACTTTTTAGCTATCACAGTTAGTTTGCTTGAGGTTCCCATGCTGCCCACTGTCAGATCCGATGTTGAAATAAAATATAGACTCTTAGTACCAGACAATGTCAAACATTGGAGGGTATTTGAATATGATCAGGAGATCGAAAAGTTTCTTCAATCCATTGATGAATTTTCTGCATTACACATAAATGAGGATCCTAACATTGAAGCAGCACCTGACCATCACCCTGGAGAGTTTTTGAACAAAATTACTGACCACCAGATTATTCAGCTACCAAGCAATCACATACCAAAAGGACTAATCCCATTAGAAAGGTTGTTCGATGGGAATGATGTGATAGTAAAGGGTAGATTTTTAGCTGATGATGCTGACACAGCTGAGTGCAACATAGGCACACCAGATGAGCACAAGTTTGTCAAGTTGTCAAGGAATTTGACCAAGGAGCAGAGGGCCGAATATACTCAGTTGCTGAGGGAGTTTGCTGATGTGTTCGCATGGACCTACGAAGACCTCAAAACATATGACACATCTGTCATTGAGCACAAGATCCCACTGAAAGAAGAGGCCAGGCCATTCAAGCAGAAGCTGAGGTAGATAAATCCCATGCTGTTACCTGTCATGGAGAAAGAAGTGAAGAAGCTGCTAGATGCCCAGATCATTGTCCCCTTGAGATATTCTGACTGGGTGGCCAATTTGGTCCCAGTAAGAAAGAAAAGTGGCGAAATTAGACTCTGCGTTGATTTCAGAAACCTGAACAGGAGCTCAAGGAAAGATAATTATCCCCTGCCCAACATGGAGAACATATTGCAGAAGGTCACCGGTGCTTCCAGAATATCCATGATTGATGGTTTCTCTGGATACAATCAGATATTCGTCATGCCTGAGGATTGAGAAAAAACAGCCTTCACCACTCCTTGGGGTACATTCATGTATGCCAAAATGCCTTTTGGGTTGATGAATGTGGGAGCCACATTCCAGTGAGCCATGGACATAGCCTTCATTGGAGAAAAGGATAAGCTTGTGGTGATTTACCTAGATGACATAACAGTCTTCTCCAAGACTGATAAAGAGCACCACTGCCATTTGAAGAAGGTTTTCCGGAAATGTCGGAGGTATGGCCTATATATAAACCCCAAGAAATCATTGTTTGCTATGAAGGAGGGAAAGCTATTAGGCCATATAGTATCAGCAGAGGGGGTGAGAATTGATCCTAGCAGGGTGGAAGCGATTCAGACCCTGTCACTCCCCAGGTCCAAAAAGGAGGTTCAAGCATTTTTGGGGAGGATTAATTTTCTGAGGAGATTCGTCTCAAATTTTGTAGAATTGGTAAAACACATCACGACCATGCTCAAAAAGGGAAATGAAGTAAAATGGACCTCTGAACCCAGAGAATATTTTGTCCAAATAAAGAAGGCGTTGACTGAAGCACCTGTGCTAATCAGTCTCGATTATTCTAAAGACTTTCTGATATTTTCTTTTGCTTCCTGTGATACAGTAGTGGCAGTTCTGTTGCAGAAAAATGATCGAGGGCAAGAGCAGCCTATTTCTTTCTATAGAAAGGCATTGAGAGACACAAAACTCCAGTACAAGATCATGGAGAAGTAGGCATATGCCCTGGTGAAGGCTCTTAAAGCTTTCAGAGTCTATGTATTGCACTCAAAAATCACTGCATATGTCCCTTCAACCTCTGTGAAGGAAATTATTATACAGCCTGACATAGACGGGAGGAGAGGTAAATGGATCGCCAAGATCCTAGAATTTGATCTGGAGATTAAGCCCACCAAGTTAATAAAGGGGTAGGGTTAAGCCAAGCTGTTGGCTGAATCCAACTGCAAGGCCTTGGGAATTAACTTCATCAATGAGCAAGCTGATCCATCCAACAAGTATTTCCAGGGTGCCCTATCACTGGCATCATGTCCCTGGTACAAGGATATCTTGTACTTTCTGCAAGAATTAAAGCCCCCTGATGGATTGGGAAAAAATAAGGCCAGGGCTTTAAAGCTCAAAGTGGTCAGATATTGCCTCATTGACCAAGCCTTGTATTGGAAAGACCCCCTGGGGGTATTACTAAGGTGTCTGGACCCGCAGCAAGCCCATAAGGTTATGTTTGATTTTCATAGTGGTCTCTGTGGAGGTCATCATTTTTGGAAGACCACAGCTCACAAGATCCTCTGAGCTGGGTATTACTGGCCCACCTTATTTCCTTATGTTTGTAGGGAAATCTGGTCATGCATCAAATGCCAGAAGTTCTCAGGAAAGCAGCAACTCAAAGCTCTGCCATTAAAGCCTATAGTAGTTTCAACACCTTTTCAGCAGTGGGGGTTGGACTTTATCGGAGAAATTCATCCTCCCTCAAGTGGCCAGCACAGATGGATTCTGACCGCAACCGACTATTTCACCAAATGGATAGAAGCTGTCCCTACCAGAAGCACTTCTCACAAAGTGATTATCATCTTTCTGGAAGATATCATAGCTAGGTTTGGCTACCCTAGCAAAATTGTCACTGACAATGCCTCCCCCTTTCGGTCTGAGCCTCTGGTCAAGTTCCGTGAACAGTTTGAGACTTCACTGATTCACTCTACTCCCTATTATCCTCAAGGAAACGGACTGGCAGAGTCCTCAAATAAAAGTATGATCAAGCTCATTAAGAAGCTCCTGGAGGACAATAAAAGGGCTTGGGACTCAAAGCTCAAATTTTCTCTTTGGGCTGATCGGGTGACAACCAAGAAATCCCTGGGCATCTCTCCTTTCCAACTTGTTTATGGAATAGAGGTTGTTTTCCCCACTCATCTCGCCTTATCTGTTGCAAATTTCCTCCAGGAATTTGAAGGAGAACCAAACCATGTGGTCAAAAGGATTCATCAGATGGTGGAAGTGCAACAGGTCAGAGAACAGGTCATGAATAGAGCCTACCATCATCAGCAGAAGATCAAGCAGGCTTTTGATAGGAAGAGCAAAAAGAAAGAATTAAAGCAGGTTGATCTGGTGCTCAAATGGGATGCACCCAGGCAGGAAAAGGGAAAACACAGTAAATTTGATGCCCTCTGGTTTGGGCCTTTCAATATCCTTGAAGTATTTTCAAACAACACTTACAGGTTGCAGGATCTGGAAGGCCAAGAAGTTTTTAGTGGCCCAGTAAATGGGCATTTCTTGAAAAAAAAAAAATTCTGAGCCGCAACTGGCTCTTGTGCCTTGTAAATATTGTTTTTGTTTTGTCTTTAGTTTAATAAATGACTCCATATCCCAAAAACAAAGGCACTGAATCTGCAAAAGAGTTCTTAGAGCATCACAGGGACGACTCTATCCCCCATGGAGCTAAATGTTAGCGATATTTCTGGTTAAGGGGGTAAATGCTAAGAAATGGGTAAAAACCCAATTGTCCTAAGTTCTGAATGAAAATGCGCCCGTGGTAAACGATGAGCAAATCTGGATGGCAGGATTTCGCGTGCCCGGATCAACAGTGCACGTCGGATTCCGGAGCCCCCTCGCATTTCTACCTTTAAGTGGAGGTGGGGGGGTCCAGAATCCAGGGCGCTCCTCATCAACGGTCGAGATCAAAGTGCCCAGATCAACGGCGTGCGAGATGATTCCGGACCCCCCCCGCCTTTCTACCTTTAAGTGAAGGGGGGGGGGTCCGGAATTCAGGGTGCATATTTCCGATGGCTGCGATTGAAGCGCATGGATCAATGACGTGTAGGTGATCTAGACCTCTCCCTTCTCTCTGTGTTTAATCAATGTGGGCCTTTTTCCCGTCATGTCAGCTAGTGGACCATCCTCCCTCTTGCCACCTGTCCTCCTCCGGATCGTGCGATGAGGCTCGCTCCCCCTAGCCCTTCCTCATCCTCTGACACCCGTCCACTTCCCCTTGTCTGTTCCATGTAACCCCTTCCCCCCATCTCATCGTCCATTCACCACCTGCCATGTGTCCTGCTCCCTCCACTTATTGTCTTCTGCCATACATCTTCCCCTACCACCTCTCTCACACCTCATCGCTTCTTACTTCACCCCCCCGCAGTTTTGTCCCCATCACTCCATTGTTGTGCCCCATCTTTCGCGCTGGCCTCCACGCCCATGCACCATATCGCTCAGCTAATCCAGGTGGCAGCGCGAAGGTTCGTCCACGTCCCTGAGGTGCCGAGTTGGCTGGACCATCCTCAATCCCAAGAAGTAGTTATTGAGGCGGTTGGTGGTGGTTAGACATCGTCTCCGCCATAATGGGAAAGTCCAGTGACAAATTAAAGGCACATCGATTCGCCTACGGAGTTGTCACAAGTCCGATTGCCTCCACCGTTGGTGCATGATTATTCAAAGATTGCAGGCGCAGATTGTCAGAAGCCATGTAGACGCAATGTGTTTAATGCGACATCTCGGTTTTGTTGTTGTTGTTGTTGTTTTGAGTATATGTAGGTGTTTTTGCTATTTTTGTATCTATCGATGGTGGAGCGAAGCTCCCGACTGTAAAGTTTTAACAACCATTATGGTTTCTGGGTTATGCATCTGTTTTTGAGATTTCTTGTTTTATGACAAACAATTTTCCTTTTCCATCTATGTTTCGTCTCATACCAGGGAGTTCTTGATCGAATGATTCACATGAATTGTTGCAGTTTTGTTATGATAAAGGATTTGTTGTGACATTCCTGTATTCTCTGGTCTTCTATGTTTGAATGTAAGAGGATCTTGCGTTTGGACGCTTTATTCTCCAGTTTGTTAGAAGCCTGATGTTTATGACAGACCTTTGCACTCTTCTTATACAAATCTTCCCCCTGCTCACCTTTTATTACAACTCACTGTTTGAAGTTTATCTAAGACCCCATTTGCCCATGCATGCCTGGCCTAGTTTCAGAGTTGAGGCGATATTGTTCTGAGTTTCCTTCCATTTGATCACCCCTTTATAACAAATCATGACATTAAACTGATGGGTGTCAGGCTCTGCTCCTGCATGCAATCTAGGAGTGACTTCTAAGGCTAACAGTTGGTTATTTTTGGCCTTCATTGTTTAAGGATTTCATTACTTCCGTCCAAAAATGCCATGCTTCTCAAACCTACAACAATAAGATCCAATCTCACCTTGATCCTCTTCATCCTGTAGTTTTCATTGGTCCTTTCACTAAATGTGGCATTGAATTCATGACATGTAACCCTCACTTGGACGGGGGCATGGATACATTATTGTAGCTATGGATTATTTCACTAAGTGGGTCGAGACAATGCCTACATTTGATAATACTGAGACAACTGCAGTGTTGTTCATATTCAATCATATCATTACTAGATTTGGTGTTCCTCAATCCATCGTTACTGATCGCGCTAGTCATTTTTGGAATTTTTTGATGTATAAACTTACTAAAAAGTTGGGTCTTTGCCATGAAAAATCAACGTCCTATTATCTGTAGGCCAATGGCTAGGTTGAAGCAATTAAAAACGTTATCACTACTATGCTTCGATGGATGGTAGGAATTCATAAGTAAAATTGGCACACGATGTTGTTCTCGACATTATGGGCCTATCGGACATCCGTTAAGTCTGCTGCGATATTCACACCTTTCCAGTTAGTATATGGTATCGAAGAAATTTTACCGATTGAATGTGAAATACCATCTTTGAAACTAGTCGTCGAACTTCTCCCTAACACCTCTGCTAAAGAGGAACGTCTTTTGTATTTGATGCAATTATATGAAACCCGTCATGATGTTGCCTTAGTTATTGAAACTCAGAAAAAAGTGTGTCAAATCCCAATATGACAAGTATGTCAAGCCACATGCCTTTTCTGAAGGTGATCCAGTTCTTCTTTACGAGCAAGATCGTGATTTTCTAGGGGCCGATAAATTTGAGCCCATGTGGCAGGGTCCTTATATTTTGAAACAAGTGTTTGAGAAGGGAGCTTATGAGTTGGTGGATTATGATGGAATTCCTTTGAGTGAACCCATAAATGGGATTTAATTGAAGAAGTACTATTCTTAAATCATTTTTGCATGAGTGATGTGTATTTTTAGTGTATCATACTCTTGTGTGTTTTTTCATTGTTTGGCTCCACCTTTCAACTTCTTACCTTGCATTGTACTTAGTTTCTAGATGTCGGTGTCTTCACTACCCTACATTGGCTTCATTGATGGCACTAGTCGCAGTACTCAAAACTTAGAATCTGTTGCTTGGGAAATCTATGCACCTATGGATGAATTAATTAGTCTACATGGTCTTCGCCTTGGTCGTGCAATTAACAATATCGTGGAATACGGTGCAGTCATCGAATTATTGACCAACGTTTTTTTCACTTAGAATCCATCATCTTGTTGTACGAATCGATTCATAGTTAGTGGTACTACAGTTGAGTAATGTTCATTCTATCCGAAGTCCTACGTTGTTAAGGGTATATTTACGAATTCTCCTCTCAGAACGTCATTTTGATTACATTGAATATCAACACATTCCTAGATGTCTAAATACATTAACATATGCATTGGCTAATTATGTGTTATATAGACATTTGAGACATTTATAAAATCCAATCACACTTTTTACATAAAACAAGTAAGCCGGTAGGATCCTCATATTAATAATGATAAAAGTTTACGAAAAAAATGGTTTTTTCCGAGGACCAAAATATCAAAAATGTGAAGCACATGGCTTCATATACAATATATCATCAAGGATTCTTCTCGCTATAACACACAAATTTCTGTGATACTGTACAGAGCAATCGACCGATGGATGTAGACATGCCCATTGTGTGGCATTGGTAATGCCTAGGAATCCCATCTATTGTGGCATCAGGGACATTCATTGTGAGTCCCTCCATATTTTGTTATATTGCCTCTAGGTCGACAAAAACTACTCCTGCTAAGACACCTCTCTCCCCTTGTCTCTGGATAGGGGATGAACCTAGAGGATGATAAGGTCCCACATATGCATTATCGAAGAGAACTTGATTAGTCACCGAATAAACAACATAAAAAACATTTTATATCATTAAAAATAACAAAAACATTATATAAACAAAAAGACATTCTTACCTATGTCCCCCCATTGAGAACCTTTAGAAAGAGATAGGTCCGGATATCCAAGGAATTCTAACCCAGCGTAGGCATAATCATCGACCATGAGCATTTGAGTCCTCAACCACTCGAAGAAGACATCGTTATACCTGACGATGTGTCCCCCTCCATGTCAGGCCATGAGGTCTACCCACCTCTTCATGCTTGGATCATGTGGAGTAGGTA
The DNA here is from genome assembly GCA_000966675.3 of Picea glauca. Lineage (NCBI taxonomy): Eukaryota > Viridiplantae > Streptophyta > Pinopsida > Pinales > Pinaceae > Picea > Picea glauca. The sequence continues at coordinate 741,601 of JZKD02S0758769.1, read as the reverse complement.
TACCCCACTCTACCTGCAAGCATAATACTGATACCCTCTCTAGGAATAAGGATACCAAAATAGACCTGTATCTGAATTTTTTGAACTCACCACTTCTGCACTTGGTTAGTTTTTTCTTCATACTTTTAAGAACCCCTTCGCACTAGTTGAAGACTCTGGGCTCCATGCACTCCAATGCATACTAAAAATGCCTCTGCAGAGCCATGTGGGGAGCTACACTCCATGCCATGCATGTAATAGTATAGAGGATAGTCCCCAGAGGCAAGTCTCGTACATCCCTGATAGAAACCTTACCATTATGTTTCTAGGTACCCGACACACAATGTTGATTGATGTACTGGTTCATAGGCTCATCGCCCCCCTACTACTTGTAAGTGTCACCCATGATCCAAGATGAGATATTCCTATCAATAAATAGATATCCTCGATATCTATGGTGAGTGTGTGGGCACCCACATGAAACACCTACTCGTTCACATCCCACATGTCAACCAAGTATTCAATTAGTCTCAGTTGGGCCCTCATGCCCTGAATCTTGAAGAATTTCAACAACCCACATTGTCGGAGGGCCATAACCATTCCCGGGTCATTCCTGGTGAAGTAATCTTCATTTTCATGCTCCCGTTCGCACCATTCCAACATCTTGACCATGGAATACCTTCCAAGGAACCATATAAAGAGATTAGAATCATATTTTTATTTCTCGGAGATTTTTTCTTGTTGGATTCATATTTTAAAATTTTGGGCTGCGGTCATCACAGGCCTATGCATTTTTACAGTGCGACGTCATCACACCCTATCTTTAGGGATGACTGGGATGATCCTATATCATCACAATTCCCGATATAGGGCACATGCAATGAACTCGACCCATGGGTAACCTCAAAAAATCAACCCAAAAGCACATTTTTAACCAATGAAAATCAATTTTTAATCCATGAAAAGATGAAAGAGATGGAGATTACCTTTTCTATGGAGACGATACGTGAAATGATCTATCGTGCACTCCCCAATCAAGACTTGAAAATCGAGGTAAAATAGGGGTTTGGAGCAATGTTTAGGTGAAATTACAAATGAAATAGTAAAATGTGTTTTTTTACCTATTTTATTGATTTTTATTACTTTTCATTTGTATATTCTATTATTTTTATGCTTCATCCAAACCCTAAAGTCCTAACAACTTTACAAATGGTTGATATTTGTAGATTGAAAAATTCTAGAGGTGAACTGTTGGAACAAGGGTCCGCTTTTTGGTTTGTTTTTGTCGCATGTATAGATCCTTTTAGGGTTTTTTAGGAAAAACTTTGAGCGAGTATTAATTCTTTCTCATGCTCATGAAACCATGCGAATGTAATCGAGTAGTGTTTTATCGTTTTTTCTAACTCATAATGGTGACATGAAAAACAAAACCTATGGAGCATCCTTTAATCTCTTTTCATGCTCCTTAAAAATGAAAAGATTGTCAAGCGATCTTGTTCTTTTCATGCTCGTAAAAGTATTTGAAGAATTTTTTTTATGAGCGGTAGGTTATCATTTTTTTGGTCTTATCAGATTAATTTATAAAAAAGGAACTAATGGAGTTCTTTTTAAGTGTTTTCCAAACTCTATAAAAATGAAAAACCCGTGAGGTTTCTCTCTTTGGACTTGTTGAACAAACATCGAAAGACCCATATGGGATCGAACCATTCCTTCTTAGGGTTTGTTAAATATACTCCGAGGGACTCGTCTAAAGGATGATATTACATCAACAAGCATATTCTATTCTCCTCAAGCTTGCGTAAAAATAAAGGGGTACTCGCCAGAAATGGTGGGGAAAATTTGGGAAAGAAATATGTCTCTCTATTTGTTTTAGTGGAAATAATAGTCTCCCTTGAACATGACACCCCCCTTCATCATTGTATACGCGTTGGGAAATCCATTTGTCTCTCGTTTGACCATCCACAAATTCATATATTGGGTCCTCCTTGAGTCAATGCTACCAAGACCATTTTCGTGTCGTTCATATGGTCAAGAGAAGTCCAACCTAAATCAACTTTCTATTGAGTCGACCATATGCAGTTATAAATTTTCTACCATGTTGGCCTTCCCTGAGACAGTTTCGAATCACTTCATACTCTAATGTACTTCAAATCTGTTACTTATTTTGTGTCATTTATGGGGGATACATCAAGGCCCTCCTCTGATGAGTCTTTTCCTGTCCACTTCAACACATTATCCAAGAACAAGACTTAGAAATCATTTAGTACCTTAGAGCCTACATGACTCAATGGCAGGTTTCTTCGCTTTCAACAGTGGTTTCACATCATTGACCCCTAATTGGGAGATTCCATCAAGTGTTTGACTTCAACTTATTTATTCACATTTGTTGGATTGTACTAGGATACCTTGGGAGTCATGGACATCAATGGTGATTTCCTTCACACTTGTTAACGGTTTTCATCATTGACCATTAATCAAGTGGTTTCTACCATGTTCAACTTAAACACCTGTAATCACATGGTTAGATTCATACTTAAGCACGATGAAAATGCAGACCCTGGATATCATCATTTTGGTCCAGGTTGCGACAGAGTATTCATGATTTGTATTGACACATAGATCCACTTTGTATGTCTCGTGGCTATGTCCAAATTTGAGTCCTTTTAGAGCATACATCCATAGTGTATTCTTGGTGGCTATGTCGATTCATAATGACATGGTTCCACAATGTATATTTGGTGGCCATGAATCACTTGACATTTTGTAATCTGAGTATTGGAATGCCTACCTCAGACGATGGTATATTATTATGCAGATTCATGATTTTTTGCAGGTTCCCGATCGGTGCGCTCCTTGTTCGACCAACACATTCTACAAAGTATTTCAGTTGTCATGAGTTCCAGCTTCATACTTTGGGGGGAATTATGTTACACATTATTTTGGTCATTCTAGTGATCCCCTAAAAACATATGTTCATGTTCCCTGAAAAGATAAAATAGTCTTTCTCCATGAAGAGAGTGATTTTCTTTCTTTTCTCAAAAAACTTATTAAAGAAGGTTGTCGCACCCTACAATATGCATGGGGTGCAATGATGTTTTATCGTCGCATCCTTCTCTATTGCTAGACTGTGATGACTCCACAGGCTGCCATATGCCTAGGGTGTGAAGATGCTAAAAGCTAAGGAAAATACAAAATTCACGAAGGTTCTAGAAGGAGATATTCTAGAAGATGAGGTGGCTTCTGAACGATTTGGATCTTACTCACTTTTCTGATTTGGTGGCATTATCCTAATCTCCTCATCCATATCTATTTCACACTATATAAAGAGGGATCTCTCATGGAAAGGGCTAAGGTTGAATAGGCTAATATTTGTATGGAGATTTCTACTTCAAAGGCTTCTTAAGAGATTTGCTTTAGTTCTACAAGCTACATGGTGGATCTTCTTCATTCAAAGGCTTTGGAGAAAAGGTGTGTGTGTTAAAGAAAAGGGCCATTGAAAGGGGACCTTGCGACATCAAGGCTTTGGTTGTAATCTCCACTTTATATTTAATATGATACAATGATATGTTTCTTTCCCATAAAACTAGTCTTGTCTTATTGTATGATTCCTTGATCACATACATAGGTTCTTGTTGAGTATATTGTGTTTCTTTCACTTTGGTTGGCTTGTGTTCCTTTGCAGGTTCAATTTCACAGGAGCATTGGAATGGAGCTAGGATGGAAATGGAAAGAGGAAATGACATTTAAAAGGTATGTTGTCTATCTATTGTTAGCTAGTAAACTCAATAATTAGAGCCTAGGGAAAGTCTTATATTCTGTTTTGTTTTGTTCTAGTTTCCAATGGGATCTGTTTATGTCTGCATTTACCGATTAATCCAATAACAATTGTGTTGAGAGTGAGAGGAATATTGTTAAGGGAGGTTTCCAGATAGCCACCTTACCTATTGTTTTAGAGTGATATCAATATCCTTAGGGATATTTCTAGATAGCCACCTATACATATTGTTCTATAGTGAGAGAAATCCTATTGTAAATATTTCTAATCCTTTAGAGAATATAATGGGAAATTGTATTGTCTTGTAATCAACTAAAGGGATACATATGGATTGAATTTTCTAAGAAAAAATATTGATTCTAAAGAACTGAAAGTGAATGAACTGAAGGATGAAGGAAGTTGGAGCATGTAGATCGGAAGTGGAAACATAATCAAATTAATGCAAAAATTTATAGAGTTGATAAAGGAGAAATATTCCTCTTCAAAAAATAAGAGGCAAAAAGGTGCATGCTATAAGAATCTTTAAAATACTATGTCATGTTTGTGTGGATGTATACCTTGAACAAAAGCAATCAATACAGGTACAAATGATAATAGTACAAGCATAATTATTCTTCAAGGAAAGAGCGACAATGGATAGAGTAGTCATTCAGGGACTCCTACAGATACATAAATAGTTTAAGAAAAGAGAGTCCAAATGGGAAAGGCATAAATCTACATTCAACTTGGTTTCATATTTTCCGAGATGGACTATGTTTAGAAATAGGAGATGAGAGTGGATTTTGAATACATGATACATGTATTGTATCGATTTAGTGAAGAGGACTTTTTTTGTCATGGAATCTATGAGACAAAACTAGAGTTATTAGTGACAATATTAGAGGATAGCGTCAGAGCTATATTCCATAGGAACAAACAGAAGTGCATTGATCTAATACCTTATATCGAGGACCCAAGATGAAGACAAAATTCCAAAAGAGTCAACAAGATGGAAGAGTGAATTATTATTACTAAGTTTTTGAAAGTATATACTTTTGTAGGTCTAAAAGTTATTCAGTCAAAAGGTTTCATCTAAGAGGATATAAGGAATGATCAAAGAGGTCCAAGAGGATCCAGAATGCTCAAAGAGGTCCCAGGGGATCCATAAATGATCAAAATTTGATCATCTCAAATCACCCCAAAAATGACATCAATGCGTATGTCTCATTTATATATTTTCAATTATGCAAATGAAAAGCCAAATGGAATCCGTATGCAAAAGTTATGAGTAGTCAAAGTTAAGTCAAACCTAGTAAAAAGTCAAAGGTCAAAGTACACATGGGAAAAAAAGAGGTGACACATGTCACCACTACAAGGGTGATATGTGGCACATGATTATTGGAAGCTGACTGGGTAGATCATACCTCCAGGTGGATGAATTATGGGTTGAAAATTGGTGCACAAGTGGACCACTCCTATGATGACAAGTGGCAAGGTCAGTCAATGAGAGGCCACCACGTGGTGACCTCACATTGGTCAATATTGGTTAGTTTATGTTAAAATTATGGAGTTGACGGGGGTCGAACCTACAGCCTCTATAACTTCCCAAAGGACTAACATATCCCCCACTACCAACACGTCATACGATGGGTCTTAACCTGCACATGACAAACAATATATTTAAATTGGTGTAAACGTTCAAATGGGTGGACAAAGGGTCGAGGGCCTAAGCCCTTAACCCTTAGCCTTTGGTTTTCATTGTATATCATGTAACCACCATACCATAGCATGGGGATATAACCATGTTATATATATGATATGATTTAAAATCATATCCAATATTCACACGGGAGTTATGTTATAACCACACATATACTGTATATAGTATATATTTTAAAACTATTTATTATATGTATAAAACATAGAGACGAATATGCCAAGGGTTGTCGAGAATAGAAACCCTGAAATTTGCTAAATTAGCCATGGTTCCAACCAATATTCCAACAATATTTCTTATTACGATATCCCACTATAATTAGTATTAAGTTTCCAATTAATTCGGGTGGGAGGTTTTAACCTACGCCCTAATATACTGGGCACAAATCCCAATGCACAGACAATTCCCAGGTCTGCATAGATTCTAAGGTATGCATACATATTGAGGTGGAACAGTTTCCAAGGAAGGACATGGATTTCTATGTCGTACAGGTATCTTGATTTGCATGCTAAGAAGAGGCTAAATATGATGTCTCGTAAAGCGTGCCATGAGGTATATTGACGAAATATACTCATGTTTATACTATTTTTTCACAATGTTTTGCAAGGATTATGAATTTTGGGTTTGTTTTGTGATTTGAATCCATTTTTAATATTATTATCTCAATTTTTCATTAATGAGCATTTAGCGCATTATTTTGCGTGTCAAAGAGTGTGGAAATTGGCTAGTTTGGAAATTGGTCGACTTTATAGTCAAATTTCTCATAATTTCGCAAGGATTTCAATGGTGAACTTATTTTCTTGTTCTTAGTAATGGAATTTAAGATATTCCATTAAATTGGCATATGTGAGTCATTTTACATGTGATTTTGATACTTGAGATGGAGAAAGCAATTTTCATTAGCTTCAAGGGAACTTAAATATGAAAAAAATGTATGTTATCTATATGTAGTTGAGTTCTTTTATTTTGTTTTGTGTTATCTCACTCTTCAACAAACTAATCATCAACTAATGAGTTTTTGGGTAAAAATCACATCATCATAATTCCACAAACCAGCTCAATACAATTAGTAAATTAATTCTAGATCAAGTTAGATACTACATGTATATATGTAGAGAAATAAGTGGTGTATAAGGATTTATGGATCAGTAAGAATGGTGAGAATGATGGAAAATACCCTATTTACCCACTATATATTTTCATGTATTTGACTTGACACTTGCCACCTTATGAGCTAGCTTTGACTCCACTTGGTGACTCGTTCCCAACCTTTAGGAAATTAGGATAAATAAATACCCATACTTTGGACTTAAGCCCCCTTGACTTAGTCCCCTTTCCTGGACTCTTAGCCCCCTTTCCCTTCTAGTGGATTTTTGTCCCCCCATACTATTTTGTTTGACTGGGTATACAACAATGATGTAATTTATTAATATCATCATGTGTGATTACAGTTTACAATGATAGGCTCATTGGCCTTTTATCATATAGGATATCTAGCCTAATCACATAGGCACTCTAGCCTCTAAACATATATACAAAGGCTCTCTGGCCCCAAAATATCCTGGCTCACCAACCTATATGTAAATTTACATTTACATTTACAATTTGGAGTTCAACCTAGGGGTATTACATAGTGTTTTTATCTTTTTCTTGATTTCAATCCCTTTAAACATGGTGAACAAACGTAATTGATTAGGAAAGTATTCAAGGAAAGATCAACCCATTGAAAAGGTCATTGAAGGAAGAGAAAAGGTTAGGTTAGGTATGGAAAAATGTAGGATTTCAACAGGGGCCAATCAAAATTATATCACAATAGATTCTATTGTTGTTTCTCGTCCATAGCTATAAGAAAAGTGAAATATTTTAGTAGAGGCCAATCCAATTATGACCTCTAGTGAACCTCCAATGGTTTTTTCATCAAGAAAAGTTGTTTTGGATGACAATATGATGATGGATTTTCTTGGATCTAATTATACCATGGATGAAATTAGAGAGGCAACTGGTGCACAACCTTTTGGTGAATAAGTTTCTATGGTACAACCTCTTGTTCGACAATTAGACTTTTCAGAAACTATGCATAAACATGTCCACTCTCCTCCCAAAATTGACCTACAAGTTATTGAAGGGGAAATAACTCCTACATTTGTAACTCCACAATAGAGAGGTCAAGAGTGATAGAATATGGGTCCATTGTCCCCACCTAGATTGAGAAGTGTGCATTGAATAACTCTTACACACATTCAAATTAATGAAAGTGCACATTAAAGTGAGTGAAAGTAGTCTAACATAACTTGAAGGCAAGTTATCTAACCAAACTATTTTTTATCAATAATACAAAATTATTAAAGAATATTTTGAGCCAAAATCTAATGTAGCTAAATGTTAGTTATTTCTATCTTTGTTAAAATCTAGGAGTTTGAATCTTGTTCAGAGAATTTTAGGTATTAAAAAATTTAAAATCTTAAAAATAAGTAATCATATTGTTTGAATCCTCATGGATGTTTTTTATGAATTTGGTAAGAAAAACCATTCTCGAGACTGTAATGTAGCTCGATGTGTATTGTCACAATCAATTGTTAGCAAGATCACAAGAAAATTTCATTTCATCAACATCTCATGTCATTAAATGTAATGTCAAAACCTGTTAGGGACCTAACCTCCCTAACCCCTCACATAGGTAGAATAATATATTTTCCATGTAATAAAGGACTACATTAGTTAATAAGGCCTATTTAATAAATGTGAACAAGTCATTGTAAGAAGACCTAATAGAATCTTTCTCTTCTAGAAAGATTTTCCTCTAGAATGCTCTTTTGAAGATAGAATTAGTATAAATAAGAATAGGAGGCATGAAAAGTCTTTGTCTTGAGATTATTGTAATAGAGATCTACTCTGCTGGAGGTTGCCCCATCGAAGAGGCAAGTGAACATTGCTTTATTTTGAATAACGGTATTATTTCTAGTGTTTCTCTTATCAATATCTTTTTGTTCCATTGATATATGTTGAATATTCATGTTTCTGCATATTATATTACATCTGGTGCCTTACAAGTGGTATCAGAGCACTTTCCTTGGCAAGAAATTGTGGGTTAATTTTTTTCAGGGTAGAGACATGTTTCGACATCTTTAAACTATAGTGATATGTAATCCAATGCATAAATATATGGTCAGGGAAGCATACATGCATGAAATACAAGAGGTTTTTAAGCTTGCATTATTAGACATCATCGTAACCCCTGTTGGTACCCCTTTGAATGGTAGTGCATTAGACAACACATGTAAACAAACTTGCTCTTCCAAGCACCTCTGGTATATCAGAAGCCCCCTAGGTATCCTGAAACCATCCATAGTTCAACTGGTTGGCCACCTAAATGCTATAGTTCCACTGAGAAAAACACTTGGGAGGATACTCTCTAGTACCTGGGTAATCGAGTAGTACAACTAAGGGTACCTATCACTTATCAAATTTTTTGTTTTCAATGGTCCCACTCACCCTTCCCGACGCCCTTAATTGACACCTATCCCATTTCTTACCTCTTTTCAACTTGATCACAATCATATATCTCAATTTTATACCAGTTTTCCATGGTCCCACTTCCCCTCTCTAACCCCCCTCATTCTCAAATGGACACCACTCACAACCAAGAAATCATTCACCTGCAAGTTGAATCCAAACAACATTGGGAGAACATCTTGAAAGCAACTTTGGAACTTGGTTCCACCAATTCCAAATTGGACACCTTTGAGGCCAACGTTATAGGTGAATTTGCAGCAATTAAGGGTGCATTCACCTCCCTCACCATTGCTCTCAACCAATGGTTAAAATAGTCCCATGGATCTCCCTCCTATGAACAACCCTCACACTATGAAGTTGATGAATCTTCCCATAATATGACCTTTCATTCCAACTCCATTCATCATGACATCCATCTTCCCCGAGTGGAGGTGAACAAATTTGATGGCTCAAATCCCATAGGATGGGTCACTCAAATGGAACATCATTTCTCCTTGCATGATGATGATTTTTCCAAAATTCATTATGGTGTACTCTATCTGGATCCTGAATGTTGTCAATCATTGCAATGGCGTAGAAAGACATGTCAAGGGTATGTTTCTTTGACACATTTTGTTGTATATATTTATGAATGCTTTGACATTGACACCCACTATCTTGGTCGTATGACCAAATTGAAACAATCGAGTACAGTGGAAGACTTTGTATCTACCTTTGAACACTTGGTTTTCCACATGGAGGGCGTGTTCGATGCTTTCTTCATTGTATGCTTTATCAGTGGCCTCAAGGATGAAATTTTCACCCAGGTCCTAATGGCTCACCCTAAAACTTGGTTGGAAGCTACTCATTGATCCAAGGAAGCCCAACAATTTGTCTCCACCTAGAACCACAATCCCTCTTTTGTTCATGTCACTCGACCTATCAATTCTACCCCTCCTTCTACTCCTCTCAAGATCCAGAAACTAACTCAAGAAGAAATGGTTGAATGCTAACTCAAGGGTCTTTTCTATAATTTTGATGAAAAATATTTTCCAGGGAATAAATGTAAGGAACAAGAACTTTTTATGGCCATTTGGGTGGAAGAACTACCCCAAATTGATGGTCCTACTCCATCCTCTAATCAACTAGAAGTTGAACCTATGATTTCACTGTATGCCCTTACTAGCTTCTCTACTCCCCAAACCCTCAAGCTCATTGTCTACATTAAGCATAGGAAGGTCATCGTTATCATTGACAATGGTGGAATCACCCAAAATTTTATTCATCATCAAATCACCCAGGAAATCAATTTCTATATCCGTGTTTTCAACAATTTTCAAATCATTATTGCTAATGGTGGTTCCATGAAATGTGGCAGGTGTTGTAAAAATGTGTGCCTACAAATTGGTCAGTATCACCTCAAATATCATATGTTTTACATCGACATGGGTGGTTGTGATATTGTGCTCAATGTTGAATGGTTACACACTCTAGGATCCATTGTCATGTATTTTAAGGAATTAACCATGAAATTACAATAGGAGGGACAACAACATAAGTTCCAAGGAATCACAACAGGCTCCCCTAAGATCATCGGTTCCCACTGAATGGAAAATATTCTAAAAAAATGTCACTCAAGAATTATTTCCCAAATCCATTCCATTAAGGAAGTTGAGACACTCTTTATGCATCTTGACCTCCAATATATCCTCTCCAAACAACAAGTCATTTTTTCCATTCCCCATGGACTTACCCCTTCATTTGGTGTTCATGAGCATTCCATTCCTCTAGTCCTGGGTATCCTTCCCCCCAATGTTCTCCCTTATCATCATCCCTTTTCCCAAAAGAATGAAATTCATGAAATTTTTCAAGAAGTTCTCGAAGATGTTGTTATATGCCATAGTACTATCCCCTATTCCTCTCCTTTGGTCAAGGTACTAAAAAATAAGGCACTTGGCACATGTGCCCTAACTTTCACACCCTATACAAACTCACCATCAAAGAAAAATTTTCCATTCCCATCATTGATGACCTCTTGGATGAATTTAGTCGTGCTCAATACTTTACTAAACTCGATCTTTGTTTTGGATACCACCAAATCCCTATGAAAGAGGAATACATTCCCAAGTCTTCCCTTAAAAATCATGGGGGTCACTATGAATTATTGGTCATGCCCTTTGGTCTATGTAATTCTCCCTCCACTTTCTAAGGTCTCATGGATAATGTCTTTCTCCCATTCCTCCTTCCTTTTTTCTTGGTTTTCTTTCATGATATTCTCATCTATAGAAAAAATCAGGAATCCCATCTTTCCCATGTGGATCAAGTTCTCCATCTTCTCTCTCAATAAAAACTTTTCCTCGAATGGTCTAAATGTGCCTTTGGAGCCTCTGAAGTTGAGTACCTAGGTCATATTGTCTGGAAGGATGGCATACAGGTAGATCATGAGAAAATTGAAGCTATGAAGGATTGGCCTCACCCTAAAACTCTTAATATCTTACATGGTTTTCTAGGTTTAATTGGGTATTATCGCTAGCTTTTTTCATAATTATGGAAACATTTCTGCACCTCTCACTACTCTCCTTAAAAATATTTCTTTCACTTGGAATCCAACCACTGATCAATCCTTCCAAGCCTTAAAAGAGGCTATGTGCACAACTTCAGTCTTGGCCCTTCCCGACTTCACAAAGACATTTGTCGTAGAATGTGACGTTTAAGGGAAAGGAATCATGGCAATCCTCATGCAATATGGTATGCCTTTGGCCTTCACTAAGAAACAATTTTCGAGAGAAATTTCATCCAATAAATATATGAAAATGAAATGTTGGATATTATGCATGTCGTGGATCTCTAGCATCCTTATCTTCAGGGGAAACGATTCCAAAGTAAAATTGATCATCAAAGCCTCAAGCATTTTCTAGAACAACACATTTCATCCCCGGAGAAACATAAATGGGTGACCAATATATTTGGATATGATTATGAGATCATTTACAATAAGGGAAAAAAAAATGTAGTTGTTGATGCTATTTCAATGAAGAAAGAATAAGAAGGGTGCCTCTTTTCCCTCTCCTTCATTGTACCAAATTGGCTTCAAGCTATTCGCCAAGAATGGTTGCAAGACCCCAAACTCTCTCACCTGATCCAATAATTGCAACACCATTCTCTACTTCATATAGGGTACTCTTATCACAATGAAGAGCTTCGCTACAAATGTCATATTTATTTAAGAAAAAAATCACAACTTAAATCCACAATGCTTGTTGAGATTCATGCTTCACCCACAGTTGGGAATTCAGGGTTTACCAAAACATATGAAAGGGCCAAACGTTCTTTTTTCTGGGATGGTATGAAAAAATACATCCACATATTTGTGTTGAATGTGATTTTTGTCAATGCAACAAGGGAGAAACAATCAAATCCCCATAAATACTCCAATTGCTTCCAGTTCCACATGCTATTTGGCAAGATATTTCTATGGATTTATTTTTTGGATTACATAAAACAGGAAATAACTTAGTCATCATGGTGGTAGTCGACTGTCTTTCTAAATATGCTCATTTTTTTCTCTTCAACACCCATTCACCGCATCCATAGTGGCTCAAATTTTCATGTATAATATATTCAAACTTCATGGCATAAATCATTCTATTGTATCTGACCGAGATCCAAATTTTACCAGTAATTTTTGGCAAGAATTGTTCTGGCTCCAGGGAACTCAATTGCAACTCAACACTACCTATCATTCCGAGAGTGATGGCCAAACTAAAGTTGTAAAAAAGTGTTTGGATTTACATATTTTCAGTTTTTTTCCTTTGATCGAAAACATCAGTGGGATCGGTGGTTACCCCTAGTTGTATGGTGGTACAACACCTCTTACCATACAACCACTCACATGACTCCTTTTGAAGTAGTCTATGGACCAAAGCCACTGTCGATTATATCATACATGCCAGGTGTATCAAAGGTTCCATAGGTTGAGAAAAATATTATAGTCCAAGAGGCCATTCTCTGTTCCTCAAAGAAAATTTGGTCATGGCTCAAAATCACATGAAGCAACAAAAAGATCAAGGATGTTCCAAGTATCAATTTGTTTAAGGGGACCATGTGTTTCTTCATATGCAACATTATAAGAATACTTCACTCAAAGCTGAACAATATCAGAAACTTTCTCCCAAATTTTATGGTCCTTATACCATTCGCAAGCACATGGGGCCTATGGCCTACCAGTTATCTTTTCCTAGTAATTCTAAGATCCATTTTGTTTTCCATGTCTCATGCTTAGCAACAGTGATTGGAACAAAGTGACAAACTCAAACAAGTCTCCCAGAGTTGTATGAATAAGGTTCCATTTGGTTTCACCCACAAGCTATCTTGGACCAATGAGAGCATCTCCTCTGTTAGCGTACCATCAAGGAAGTGGTAGTTCAGTGGAAAGATACAACTCTAGAAGATGCCACTTGGGATCCAACCACAATTCTGCAACAATTACCTCATCTCAAGCATAGATGACAAGTTTTTCCTTCAAGGAGGAGGGAATGTTAAGGATATAACCTCCCTAACCCTTCACATAGGCATAATAATAATAAAGGCCAACATTAGTTAATAAATCCTATTTAATACATTTGAACAAGTCAATGTAAGAATACCTAATAGAAGCTTTCACTTCTAGAAAGATCTTCCTCTAGAATGTTCTTTAGAATATATAATTAGTATAAATAAGAGTAGGAAGCATGATAAGTCTTTGTCTTGAGAATATTGTAATAGAGATATGATATGTTGGAGGTTTCCCCCTCGAAGAGGCAAGCGAACATTTCTTTCTTTTGAATAAAGGTATTATTTCTGGTGTTTCTCTTATCAATATTATGTTGTTCCATTGATATCTTGTGAATATTCCTATTTCTGCATATTATATTACATTGGTACCTTACAAAAACATTCAAAATTATTCTATTAGATGGTATAGCCTCAACATAGGTGGACAACCAAATTTATGGCCCTTCACTAGTAGGTTACCTCATTATCACATGAAGTTAATTAGAGTAGTTAAGGGACTAGTACACATTTTTTGGCATGATAACCCTAGGCCTTATTCCAACCAAAATGATGTATAAAATTTGATAAGGATTTCAAGGGATCATAAAACCCACATTAAACATGTTCCTTACATGAAATATATTAAATTTTATAAGAGATTAGAGAATGAGCATAATGCACTTAACTTGGGCCAAATATATTTTGAGAAATGAAAACCTTAGTATGTTTGAATAAACACAATATGTAACACGTGATGTTGTTGATATGTAATTGAATATGTGTAAGGTACCAGATCTATTATAATAGAAGAAGAAAAAAATACTACAAAGAATAGCAACAAAACAACACAATATATGAAACCACAACACCAAAATAATACCTTTATTGATAGGAAATAATGTTCACTTGCCTCTTCGAGGGGGAAACCTACAGTATAGTAGTGCTCAGTTACAATAATTATCAACATAAAAACTTCTCATGCCCTCAACTCCTATTTATACTAAATCTATCTACCAAATGAACAATCTAGAAGAAGATCTTCTAGAAGCAGACGATTCTATTAGGTCTTCTTACATTGGCCTTTATTACATGGAAAATATATTATTATACCTACATGAGGGGTTAGCGAGGTTAGGTCCCTAACTTTCCCTCCCCCTTAAAAAACAACCTTTTCCTCAAGGCTTGATATGAGGAAATTGTTGCAGAATGGTAGTTGGCTCCCAAGTGGCATCCGTTGGAGTTGTATCTTTCCATTGTACTAACACTTCCCTGATGGTGTGTTGATGGAGACGATGATTGTTGGTGAAATTATATGTATAATATATTTCCATTCCTTAATATCTCGACCAGGATTCATAATCAATAGAGTTGTTACACCATATGTGATGAAAACAAATATTGTACCTATGTCTAGTGAGTATAGTAGAGATTAAAGCATTTTCAGATATATACTTTGTTTTATCTAAACTCTAATAACAATACTTAGTATGAAATCCAATAGAAAATATATCTAAAAATGGATGTATTAATCACTATGTAAAATATTTCTAGTCTGTACTTCACACACTCTGCAAGATTCAAATGCACTCTAAAGATTATTCTACTTCAACAAGTAACTAGTACAAAAAACAAAGTTTTCCATTTACTAGCTCAGAAAATGAAAAAGATGGAATCGTATCCTGTTTATGTAATGACACACTTAACTAGGAAATCCCATTTGATTCTTCACAGACTCAATTAATGCAACATAAAAAAATAAAATTTAACCCAATCTCACAATTTGACAATTCTGGAAAATCACTTCATTTCTACATAGGGAGTAGAGTTTGGTCGAGGCTTTCCATTTGATGTATCCTGTAAAATGAAATATGGGCTCTCAAGCTTCTCTTGTATTAACACACTTTACAATTCAAAATAAATTCTAGGACAATGATTTCCTTTCTAAGAACACAAATTCAGGAATGAAAATGATCACGCTTTAGAAATCTCTGAAACTACTTTAACATTCCAAATTACTGAGAATGAACTAAATATAATGCCTACCATTATGGTGCATCCAACTCATCACACTCACAATAGAATAATAAAATTCACACCTTGTACACACTTGACATCTATACTATATTGAAACTAAATGAGAGCTCAAATTAACAAAGATAATACCATGTACCATATGAATGACTAGCATGTATAGGACAATCACATATTAGTACTGGATCATAATAAACGAGTACATAAATCAAATATACACTATAATTTATAGCAAGCTCACCAATTTGGATCGGTGGGCCCTTGTTGATGGCAACAAGGAAGCTGGGAAGGCTATCATAATAATAAGTTCCACAAATGCACCAGTTAAACAACTATAATTCATATTACTTTCCAACAAAGAGGTTTATAGAAAATATATGTTCACAAACCAATACATCAGCATAAAAATATTCGACTCTCTTCAGTAACCTATAAGCCCTATTTATAAGAGAAACATCTTGATACAATCAAGGTAACATATAAATCAATAGTAAATGTATCAAATCTCAATTTACTAATACATCACTTTTCTTGTTTTAAATTTCCTTCATCCCCATGACACAAAGTGCATGAGGATGAAGGAATATTGTATAGGCTTATAATAGATGATCTCGTTCACCAACTGACTCCTCGAACTCATCAAAATATCCATTCAGCTGATCACATACATATTTTCAGGTACAGGTACTGGATGGCTTTTGATGCGGGTATGAGATGGTTTCTAGAATGTTCTGGTGTAGGTACTAAACGACTTCCAGTGCGGTGATCCGAATTATTTTCAGCACGAAATGAGAGCGGAGATATAATAAAGAAATGCACAGAGATATTGAAAATATTCAATAATATAACAGAAATGTATCAGATATGCAACCATAAAAACAGATATACAATAATACATGATTTCTATTAATGAAATAAATGTACAGAGACTGTAAAATACAGAGTGAAAGACTCGCTAGAATGGTGGCAGCTTATCTTTGAGAAGAGATGTGACGGCTACTCGCA
>JZKD02S0758769.1:640909-682468 GCA_000966675.3 Picea glauca | reverse complement strand
CCAATAATTAAACAATTACAATCAATTTAAACACTTAGGAACCAACTCCCTTTATAAATGAAGACCCCCTAGGTCTTGTCAAAAGTACTAGGTTTTGGAGGCTAAAATGCTCCTGCATAACAAACATAGAACTTTTTTCACAATGTGATGAGAATATCCATGTCCTCGCAATGTGTCAAAAATATCCTCACATTGAAATGTCATGCAAATATACTAATGTCACAATGTGACAAACATTTCCAAATATCACATGTGATGAACATAGCACATTTCCACAATGTGATGTACACACATTTTCATAATATGTGGAACACAAACCAACCTTGTCATGTGATGAACATAACTCAATGTTGGAATTTGACAAACAAAATTTGATGTTGCAAAATGAAGAACATAGTAATGTTGCAATGTGACGAATATAGTAATATCACAATGTGATGAACATAGTAACGTCGCAATGTGACAAATAGTGCAACATCGCAATGTGACAAACATAGCCATGGTGTTACAATGTGATGACCATATCCCTGTTGTTACAATGTGACGAACATAGTAACATCACAATCTAATGAATATTGTAACATAACAATCTGATGAACATAGCCCTTTCATTGCAATGTGATGAGCATATACATGTCCACACAATGTGTCAAACATATCCTCATGTTGAAATGTGATGCAAATATACCAATGTCACAATGTGATAAATATTTCCAAATGTCACATGTGACGAACATAAACCATTTTCAATTGTGATGTACATACATGTTTGTAATAAGTGTTGGTTTTGGAGCCTGATTATCTTCTTGATTCAGAGGTTTGTTTCAGCTATTCTTTGACTCCATTCCCTAACGGGGGGTGTGGAGGGGCCTTTCTCCCCCACAACTGTTGCCAAGGGGGTGCAGGGGAGGCGACAACAATTTTTTTAGCCCCCCTGGCAGGGCAATGCCCCCGAAGTGAAATATTCAGAAAATTTTCCTTGTAAAATATTGTAATTTTGTAGTCAATATGGATCGTTCATTATAAGGTTGTAGATATGACGGTAGAAGCTATTTTAGGGTTTTTTCCCTAGAAGGAAACCTTATTTTATGAGGGAATTTTATTTTAGCTGTGTATTATCATGAATATTGTATTCTGAGAGAGGAGTCTGTGAGAGAAAGAAGAGGAAGTTACAATAGGTGTGTTGTAGGTTGTATCCCTTAATTTTGTTGGATAATAATAAGGAAGGACCTGGAAATTTCTTTAGTGGACGTAGCCCACAATGGGTGAACCACGTATATTTGTTTCTCTATTGTACTGTGTATATTATATGTTTTATTTCCACATTTATTTTATTTTATTTCTCTACGATCCTATTTTTCTAACAACTGGTACCAGAGCAAAACATAACTTGTAGGAAAAGATGGTTCCTGGTTCGAGGGGGAGAAATGACGGAAGATGGAAAGTTTAGGGTCGATAAATTTAATGGATAAAACTACCAGTTATGGAATATGCATATGGAAGATTATTTATATTAGAAGGATCTATTCCTACCATTGGGAGGAATAAAAAATAAGCTGACAACCATGAAGAATGAAGAAATTGAGGTTCTCGACAGAAAGGCACTAAGAACAATACAGATGAAACTGGTATTGTCGGTAGCTTTCAATATTTCAAAAGAAAAGGCAATGAAGGATTTGATGGATGCATTGGATAAATTGTATGAAAAAACCTCGATGTCCAATAAGGTATTTCTAATGAAGCGATTATTTAATATGAAGATGGCATAAGCTGGATCTGTTTTAGATCATTTTAATGAATTTAATATAGTTACTAATCATCTAAGTTCTGTAAAAGTGGAATTTGATGATGAGTTCAGGCCTCTTATAATCGTCTTCTCATTGCCAAAAATTTGGAATGGCTTGGTCATGGTTGTAAGTAACTTTGTCTCTGGTTCAAACACTCTAAAATTTGATGATATTGTTGGTGTTATCCTTAGCAAGGAAACGTGATGGAAAAGAACAAGTGAGACATCGGGTAATGTGTTAAACATGGAGAACAGGGGAAGACAAAAGGATAGAGGAAAAGGTTCAGGGAACTGTGGGAATTCTAGGAAGGAACTCCAGAAGAGGAGGCTTAATGGTCTAAACCACCCCGTTAGACTATAGCCAGGGCCAAAGAGGGGTAAGCAGGGTTACTAGAGGTCACTCCAGTCACAGGTGTTTGACATTGAGCTAAAAAGGGTTAAAAGCACTTTTAATTCATTATGAGCTAAAAATAGAAGTCAACAATGAATTAGGGTTTCAGCAGTGATTTAGGGTTTTGGAAGTCAACAACGAATTAGGGTTTCAGCATGATTTAGGGTTTTGGAAATCAACAATGAATTAGGGTTTCAACATGATTTAGGGATTTGGAAAGCTATAAAAGAAGATTCAGCGACCTAATTCATCATTATGTAGATTATGACCTGTCATTGAGTAGAAGAGGTGCATCTCAAGAGAGATAGTTCAGTGTATTCTAGGAGGAAGACACCAGTTGGTTGATTTCGGTGTTGAAAGACACACCCTAGTCACCGGGAAGATCATCCAGGTCTTCCATCATTCTTCATTGATTCCGCACTTCTCCCATATTCTGGGTATTATCTTTTAGTTGCTTATTTATATTCTGGCTAAGATCCTTTGTATGTTGATCTAGTCGAGTATTGTTAGTTATTCAGCCACATTCAGCCATTTTTCAATCCACAGAGATATCATAATATAAAATTTGTAGTCCTTTGTTGCGTTTATTATTTGTATGATCATTTATATGTTGTAAACCTTTAATCCTACACACACATTAGCAGCGTTTCCTATACTAGCCAAGTCAGGAACATTATAGTGGTATTAGAGCTTTAGTCCTGCCAGCCTGTGACTAAATACAATGAGTGCAGCAAAAGACCCAAAGGGCCATGGACATGTAGGTGATGAATATGTCACTTACAACAGGCATCAGGAAAGAAGGCATAGGCTTGATTTTCCCCCTTTTCCTCCTAGCTCAGAGGAAGAGGAAGAGGCACACAAAGAAGAAGAGAGAAGGGCAGAGCATGAGGCAGAGCATGAGGCTGAGCGTGAGGCAAAGAGGATGGTAGGAGATAGATATGAGTGACCAGAGGGAAGTGGCAAGGCCCCCATAGATCCATAGGTAGCTTTCATGCAGGTTATCAACGATATGTTAACTAGTCAACGAACCATGTCTCATTCCTTGGCACAAGTGGTTAATAGATTGGCTAGAGTGGGCACCCTAGATACAAAAGTTCCGCATGCAGCAAAAGGGAACTCGGGAGTAGGCAGTAGACCCCAGTCACCCTCTCTCACATACACCTCTACGAGTAGGATTCCCAAACCCTTGTTTCTCAGTTTCCAGAGGGAACCCCCCGTAGCAGCACCACCACTGATACCACAGAGGCCACCCACTCATGTTGACGACATTGTAGAGTATAGGAGGGAGTACGTATCATTAGGTCATGACTTACATCATGACATGACCCTAGTCGAGTACTGTGGACTCAAACTCAGGAACCACCCCAAGGATATGCAGAGGGGAGGACCACAACAGTAGCAGGGGCATAACCTCGATTTCATCTGAAAAGTTGGGAAACTCACCATCCCTTGTTTCAATGGATCGTCCATATACACTGCCAGAGCTTGGGTACAGAAGATAGACACATATTTACAAGCTCAAACAGATGACTGAGACAGAGGCCATCAGTTTTGCGACCTTACACTTGGAGGGTGAGGCACACGAGTGGTGGTACTATGGAATGGTGACATTGGGTCATATTCAGATCATCTCTTATAGGGAGTTTATAGATAGGCTCATGGACAGGTTTGATAGGAAGGATCCCGAGATACACTTTAGGGATCTATCCCAGTTGAGACAAACTGGCACAGTAGAGGTGTTCATCACAGAGTTTTAGCGGGTAGTCGTGGAAATGAGAGATATATCAGAGCCCAGGTTGATCATGCTATTCACATAAGGACTCACAGAGCCTTTGAAAGGATGGGTGAAGGCATACATGCCTCCCACTTTGCAGGATGCCATCCTTCACACTCGAGATCTGGCAGACTCAGTGCCAAAGACTAAAAATTTCCCCAAACCATTTGTGCCTCAGAGGGATTGAGACAAGAAGCCATTCCAGAGAGAATGGAAGGGCAAGGAGAAGTTGGATGATGAGACTAGGTGAGAGCTTATGAGGAAAAGGATTTGCTTCAACTGCAGAGATCCTTGGGTCCCAGGCCACAGGTGCATGGGCAAGGGAGAGATTCATTATATTGAGATAGCAACAGACAACATGGACAATGAGGAAGAGGAGCAGGATAGTGGATCCACTAGTTCAGAGTAGGAGTCAGCACCAGTAGAGGAGTAGCCTCCCCGTAGACCACCGACACTGGCAGGAGCCCATCCTCTAGTAATCCCACAACTGCCAAAATAGGATAATAGGAGGAAACCATCAAAGGGAGGTGTCATAGCGACCCTTTCTGGTGTTCCCAGGTATGATACCCTCTATATCAAAGGGTTTATCAAGGGGCAATAGGCAATCACCCTGATAGATGGTGGGGCCACCCACAAATTCATCGATGCTTCACTAGTATCGAGACGGGCACTTCAAACATAGGATTTTGAGGGGTTTGATGTTGCAGTAGCAGATGGACACACAGTGGAGTGTCTAGAGAGAGTTCCAGACTTAGAGATGAAGTTAGGAAACTACACAATGAGAGACACATTTTATGTGGTTGACCTATCTGACACAAATGTGGTGTTAGGAGTTCAGTGGATGATTACCTTGGGAAAAATCACTACCAACTACCAAACCTTGGAAATGGGATTCAAAGATCAGGATGGGAAGAAGGTTTTTCTAAGAGGTATGTCGATAGGAGCACCCAGGACAGTTTCAGCCAAGAGGATGGAGAGGATATTTAGACATGGGGAGGTAGTATATGCCGCGGAATTCTTGATCACTACTGAGAAGGATTCAGAAGGTCGACAACAATACCACATAGAGATCAAGAATTTATTGGGATGACATCAACATGTCCTTGAGGCAATTCCACCAGGGAAAACACCTGATAGGGGGTTTGAGCACACCATTGAGTTGAAGGAGTGGGCCAAACCTATGATCACCTCCCCCTATCATCATCCTAGGAGGTTCAAGGATGAGATAGAGAAGGCAATCAAGGAATTGTTGGCGATGGGACACATCAGATCGAGCAGCAGCATATTTTCTTCTTCAGTTGTATTAGGTCTGAAGAAGGATGGGACCATGAGGATGTGCATTGATTACCAAGCCTTGAATAAGAAAACCATCAAGAAACAGTACCCTATCCCACACATTGACGAGTTGATGGATGAACTACATGGGGCATTTTTCTTCTAAAAAATTGATCTACGCTCTGGATATCATCAGATCAGCTTCCAAGAGTAGGAAATAGAGAAGACAACATTTCGATGTCATTTTGGACGCTTTGAGTTCTTGGTTATGCCATTTGGGCTAACAATTGCACCTGCTACATTCCAGTCTTGCATGAACCATATATTCAGGGATTAGTTAAGGAAATCATTCTTGGTTTTCTTCGACGACATCTTGATCTATAGCCGGTCATGGCAAGAGCATATGAGGCACTTGGATGAGGTATTGAGCATCATGGAGGCACAATCATTATATGCCAAAGAGTCCAAGTGCGAGTTTGGTATGACAGGGCTTCTTTACTTAGGCCACATCATCAGTGCATAGGGGGTACAGGTGCACCAAGAGAATATCAGGGCCATTCTAGATTGGTCGACGCCCAAGAACATGATAGAATTAAGGAGCTTCTTCAGGCTGTGAAACTATTACAAGCGGTTCATCCAGGGTTTTTCTTAGCTTGGAGCACCGCTGATAGATCTTACCAAGCATGGGGCCTTCATATGGATCGATAAATCACAGGAAGCCTTTGATCACATGAAGGAAGTCATGGGCACTTGTCCAGTGTTGGCACTACCAGACTTCACCTTGCCATTTGTACTAGAGTGTGATGCATCTGGCGAAGGGATCAGTGCAGTTTTGATGTAGGGAGGACACCCCATTGTATTCAAGAGATGGAAGCTTAGTTAACCTGAGAGGTTTTACTCCATTTATGACAAGGAAATGTTGGCAATCATGCATACCTTGACCAAGTTCAGACAATTTGGTGGGCATCAAATTCATGGTCAAGACCGATCACAATAGTTTGAAGTATTTCCTTGAGAAAAAGGACCTCAGTGAGTGCCAACATAAATGGGCGACGAAGGTATAGGCATTCGACTTTGAGATAGAGTATGTCAAGGGGAAGAAGAAAATTGTCTGATGCACTATTGAGGAGACCCGTGGCATGTTCTTTGATGGAGATTTCAGCAGATTGGAAATCCCACTTGTTAGTGGAATATTCCAAGAACAAGTTCGTTGGTGAGGTGATGGATGGGTAGATACATGATGATCAGTATAGGGTCATTGACGATTTCATATTTTACAAGGATAGATTCTACTTGGTGCCAAATTTAGGTCTTAAGAAGAAGATCCTCACCGCAGGTCACAATTCACCTCTAGCAGGCCATCAAGGGTTTTTCAAAACCTACAGATAAATTAGAGAGAGGTTCTCATGGAAGGGCCTCAAACAAGATGTTATGAGACATGTCAGTGAGCATGTGACTTGCCAGCAGAACAAGTCAGAGCATACTCTTCCAACAGGGCTACTTCAGCCACTCCCCATTTCAGAGTAGAAATGGGAGAGTATATCTATGGACTTCATCACCGGTCTACCCAAGGTCCAAGGTAAGGACTGTATCTTTGTAGTGGTCGATAGATTGAAAAAGTTTTTTCACTTCTACGCCATACCGACAGAGTACAACGCAGTTCATGTAGCCAAGCTTTTCTTCGGGGAGGTCTTTAGACTTCATGGGTTGCTGAAGAACATCGTCAGTGACAGGGACAGTCGGTTCATAGGGACATTTTGGAGAGAGTTGTTTCGGTTGGTGGGGACAGATTTGACACCTAGCACCGGCTATCACCCATAGACATATGGGAAGACCGAGATTGTCAACAAGTGGGTTGAAGGGTATTTTAGGAACTATGTAGGAGGACAACAGAGAACATGGGTAGAGTGGTTACATTTAGGAGAACATTGCTACAACACCACCTTCCACATGTCCATTGGTATGATACCCTTCTGAGCATTGTACGGATATAATTCTCCCACTTTGGTAGACTTGGTCTTCAGGGAGAGTAGAGCTCCCAAGGAAAAGGATTGGATCATAGAGAGTTAGGAGATTCTCAATTTGTTTAAAGAGAACTTGCAGACAACGCAAAACTGACAGAAGATAAGTGCAGACAGGCACAGGATAGAGAACAGCTTTGAGGTTGGAGATTTGGTTTTCTTGAGACTCCAACTTTATAGACAATCATCTTTGAAGAAGAGTGGGGCCGAGAAGCTCAATCCTAGATTTTATGGTCCTTACAGGATCACGCGTTGCATAGGCGAGGTTTTTTATGAGTTAGAGCTTCCAGAGGGGAGCAAGATTCATAACATGTTCCACGTGTCTTGCCTCAAAAAGGCAATGGGACAATTCATTAACACATCAGAGGAGCTTCCCCTGTTGGATGAGGAGGGATAGTTGGAGTTAGTTCCGGAGGAGGTTTTCGAGTTTCGGGAGTGGAAACTAAGGAGCAGGGTCATCAGAGAGTGTTTGATCAGATGGAGAGGGCTTCTAGTAGAGGATGATACTTGGGAGAGTGAGCAGGTGTTGTAGCACCCTGGACTGGTATTGCTCGAAAACAAGCAATTTCGGGAAGGGAGGACTGTAATGTCCCTTTCTAAATGGGAGCTCTAGAAGAGGAGGCTTAATGGTCTAAACTGCCCTGTTAGACTATATCCAGGGCCAAAGAGGGGTAAACAGGGTTACTAGAGATCACTCCAGTCACAGATGTTATATTCAAAAAGTGACATTGAGCTAAAAAGGGTTAAAAGTGATTTTAAGTCATTATGAGCTAAAAATAGAAGTCAACAGTGAATTAGGGTTTCAACAGTGATTTAGTGTTTTGGAAGTCAACAACGAATTAGGGTTTCAACATGATTTAGAGTTTTGGAAATCAACAATGAATTAGGGTTTCAACATGATTTAGGGTTTTCGAAAACTATAAAAGAAGGGTCAATGACCTAATTCATCAATATGAAGATTATGACTTGTCATTGAGGAGAAGAGGCACATCTTAAAAGAGATAGTTCAGTCTATTCGAGGAGGAATCCACTAGTTGGTTGATTTTGGTGTTGAAAGACACACCCTAGTCACCGGGAAGATCATCCAGGTCTTCCATCATTCTTCATTGATTCTGCAGTGCTCCCATATTCCAGGGATTATCTTTTAGTTGTTTATTTATATTCCAACTAAGATCCTTTGTATGTTGATCTAGTCGAGTATTGTCAGTTATTCAGCCGCATTCGACCATTTTGTAATCCACAAAGATATCATAATACAAACTTTGCAGTCCTTTGTCACATTTATTATTTGTATGATCATTTATATGTTGTAAACCTTTGATCCTACACACACATTAGCAGTGTTTCCTAGACTAGCCAAGTCAAGAACATTATAAGTGAGACATCAAGTAATGTGTTAAACATGGAGAATGGGGGAAGACGAAAGGATAGAGGAAAAGGCTCAGGGAACTGTGGGAATTCTAGGAAGGAAATACCCAAATATAGACTGGGAAAGATAGAATGTTGGAATTGTGGGAAGAAAGGACATTTGAAGAAATATTGGAGAGCTCCAAAAAAACAAAGAGATGGACAACATTAGAAAAATCAAGAAGCAAATATAACAAGTGATGTGTTACAAGATGATTTGATTCTTTCGGTAGATAATATTTTTGAGTCTTGGGTAGTAGATTCAAGGGCTTCATTTCATGCCACACCCCATAGGAAACATTTTCTAGATTGTTTTAAAGGTGATTTTGGACAGGTTCATTTGGGTGATGATGCACCATGCAAAATCATTGGAATGGGAAAGGTACAAATAAAGAAAAAGAATGGAAACCAATGGTTGTTGAAAGAGGTAAGACATGTTCCAGATATAAGGAAAAGTCTAATTTCAACTGGGCAGTTGGAAAGTGAAGGTTGTATATCTATATTTATAGATAAGGTGTGGAAGGTCACCAAAGGATCAATGGTGATAGCAAAACGAGAGAAGGTAGGTACATTGTATTTGTGTACTGGTAATACTGATTCTTCTATGTTTTTAGCTTCTACATGAATGGAATCAACACTGTGGAATCATAGGCTTGGACACATGAGTGAGAAGAGGATGCAGATACTTCACAAAAGAAATTTGTTTCCAGATATTAAACAAATTGATTTGGATTTCTATGAGCACTATATTTATGTAAAACAAAAGAGAGTCAGATTTCTCAGAGTTAGAAAAGAAAAGAAGAGAAAAAGGTTAGAACTTTTGCATACAGATGTATGGGGACCAACTCAAGTATCATCTCTTGGTGGCTCTCATTATTATGTTACTTTTATTGATGATTCAACTCGAAAAAGTTGGGTTTATTACATTCAACAAAAATCTGATGTTTTTCACACTTTTAAAAAATGGAAAGCTTTGGTTGAGAATGAGACACGAAAAAGGTTGAAGTGTCTCAGATCATACAATGGAGGTGAATATTGAAGCAAGGAGTTTTATGATTACTATTCATATCATGGGATTCGTAGAGAGAAGATAGTTCCAGGAACACCACAAGAACATGGTGTGTCAGAAAGGATGAACGAGACAATCATGGAGCATGCAAGGAGTATGAGATTGCATGTTGGGTTTCCCTTACAGTTTTGGGAAGATGTTGTAAATAATGTTGAATAATTAATAAATAGAGGACCTTCAAGCTCTTTGGATGGTGGCATTCCAGAGGAGGCATGGATAGGTAAAAAGTTAAACTATTAATTTCTAAATACTTTCGGTTGTGAAGCATTTGTCCATATTGATAAAGAAAATAGAACAAAGATTGAAGCAAAATCCAAGAAGTGTACCTTTATTGGATATGGTGTTACTGATTTTGTTTATATCTTATGAGATTATGAAAATTAAAAAATGATTAGGAGTAGAGATGTCATATTCAATGAGAAGGTCATATATAAATATCATTTGCAGGGAAGGAAACATGAAGAAGAAAAACCAGAATACATAGTGTTTGATGAGATCACTAAAAAAGAAATTCAAAGGTACTAGAAAATAAAAATGTACAACAACAGGAGCAAAAGGTACCTCAAACTCCTCCAAGTGTTGTTAGAATATCTACCAGGTTAACTAGACTCCTTGAATGATACTCTCCTTCATTGTATTATTTATTGTTGATTGATTCTAGTGAACCAGAATCTTATGAAGAGGCAATGTAGGTAGACACTAAAAACAAGTCGGAGCAAGGCATGAAATAGGAAATGGATTCCTTGGTAAATAACTAGACTTGGGACTTGACTCAGTTTCCTACAGGAAAAAAGAGCAATGCAAAATAAACAGGCTTACAAGTTGAAGGAAGAAGAGGGAGGAAAAAAGTGGTACAAGGATAGACTTGTTGTAAAGGGGTTTGCACAAAAAAAGGTATATATTTTGATGAAATATTTTCTCATGTTGTTAAGATGACATCAATTAGGACTATTTTAAGTCTTGTGGCAGTAGAATATTTACATATTGAACAATTAGATGTAAAAACAACTTTTCTCCATGGGGATTTGGAGGAAGATATTTATATGCAGCAGCCATAGGGGTATGAAGTCAAAGCGGAGGAAAATTTGGTATGCAAGTTGAACAAGAGTTTGTATGGCCTAAAGAAAGCTCCAAGACAATGGTATTTGAAGTTTGACAGTTTTATGACAAAACAAGGTTATAGTAGATGTCATTCTGATCACTGTGTTTATTTTAAAAGGATAGAAAATGGAAGATATATTATCTTTACTATTGTATGTATATTACATGCTTGTTGCAAGGTCTAATATTGATCCAGGATCTTTTCGTCATGTGGCTTATTAAAAAACTGTATTAAATGAGCATAAAAAAAAGTACACCATAAATAAGGAAAAACTCAAAAGGAAAGAGACATAATCATGAAATATGAACAAAAATAAATTGATAATGGAGTTTGTCCATGGTGGACTACATCTCCAAGTCCTGATCTCAAATGGGTAGGTCTTTTTATTAACTCCACAAAAGAATTGGGAAAAAACATAAGTATACATCATTCTGGAGTTAAGCCACAAAATATTTGCTCATATCATAAAACTAACACAACCACTATGTTTGTGGCATTGTTTTACCTAAAAATGACTGTCTCCACGCCTTGATCTGAGTCGAACACATTTTGACCACTGAGGCACCCTTGCCTCGGTTTGCATGCCACTGCTCCTGCAATAAATGATTGGACAAATCTCGAAATCCATTCCAATTCTCGAATTCCATGCCAAAATATTGAAAATCGTGCCCAAGTTCATACAGATCCATATGATCGTGCTTGGTCTCACCTCTCGTGCTCTTGTGTCCTGAACTTTCGTCGAGACCCCCTTCTTATACAATTTTTCCAGCGGTTATGCAATAATGAGGAAGTTGGGCGCATTGGTTATGGTGGATAATTTAAGGCGTAGGATATTGGGGAGGTTCTAGGGTCGAATCTGACTGACTCCCCCTTTTAGCATAATGTCGGCGCGCTTCACTAAGTCTGGCGGTGGTTTTGGCGGGCGGTTAAATGGCAGAATGTTCTAAATAAAGTGGAATATGCTATATCTGGCGGACGGTTGGGATAAGGCCCTAAACTGGAGGAATTTTGTGGTCATATGGACGTAATATGGAACCAAGGGCTAGGCCAAAGGCCTAGCCCTTTTCTCCCCCACCTGAAACACTTTTTAAGCTTAAATAATATTCGCACCACTTTACAAATAAAAACCATAGTGTGGTGTAATGGTAGCATGGATTTTGGGGGCATTTGGGCTAATGAGAGGTCATGAGTTCGACTCTTGGTGAGTCATATAAATTTTACACACCAACCATTGGAGGGTTTCCACATGGCATCCCATGACTGGGCCATGTGGCACCATATAATTTGTCCACAAAACTATCACTTGTCACAATCTGATTTTCCCATGAAACTGACACATGTCATCACCTAACTTGCCCACATGTCTACCATCCTTGCCACATCATCCCATGCCAACTTAGTTGTATGGACATGCCACGTGTCACCCTTGCATTGGTGCCACATGTCACTTTGACTTTTTGACCTTTGACCAAGTTTGACTGAACTTTGACCACTTATAACTTTTGATCAGTAACTATGTTTGACGATACGTTTACGTCGTTAGAAATATTGTGACGTGCTCTTCGCGATCATGCCATTTTAACTGATTTTTGGGAACTATGAGTTGTTCTTATCCTTTTTTGGATCCTTTTTGGATCACGCCTTCCCACTGAGAGCTTTTTAGACCACCAAAATATTTCATTAATCAATTGGTAAGTGAGGGAAGAGTTCCCTCACCTTATCCTTCTCAATCCACTTTGCCTTGCTTGGATGTGTGCCCTTTAAGCCTACTCAAAGATAATCAACATCACCCTTGGGTGAATTCCTCCTCCTTCTGTCCAGGATGATATCTTCCTGTAACTCATCCAAGTACTCAGGTGAAAACTCATCAACTGACGGTATTGAAACTTCCTCATCCTGATCCATGATCATGGGAGGCTCAAAAAGTTTCAAGTTCTCTACGTTCACAACTGAATAAATCTGCATATAAGGTAGAAGATATAAATGAAAAGCATTAGTTTCACTTTTCTCCAAAATAGTGAAGGGTCCATATTGGATGGGCTTGAGTTTCTTACCTTCACCCTTCAATCATTCCTCGTTGATGTGAAGCCATACCCAGTCTCCAACCTGGAACTGATGATCAACCCTATTCTTGTCATGCTAAGATTTATATTGTGCTTGACTCTTCTCCAACTGTTCCCTGATTGCCTAGTTTATTTGTTGAATCCTTTGGATGAACTTGCGGGCTCTGTCCTCTGTTCATTCTTCATTCACATTGGCATATTTCCCATACATGAAATCCAAAAGAACCTTTGGTAGGTACCCAAAACATGTCTCAAAAGGTGAAATCTGAGTGGACGAATGTGTTAGCACTAGGAGTCACCTTCTAATTGCATAGAAGGTAAGCCCAATACCCATTAGGTTAGATGTAAATGTATGAGTGTTTTTTTTAAAGGGTCAAATGGAAAAGACTTGAAATGATAATATCCTAACTCAGAAATAGGGCTAACGTGTACCAACAAATAAGGTTTTGACTAAATTCAACCAGTAGTTTGAGAGTAAATGGGATAGAGGGAAGACTTGAATGAGAGAGGTGTAATGGCTACTGCAAACATCAGGTCTACAAGAGCCTAAGGAAGAAAGTTTCTTAAGACAAGATCTTCTTGAAATTAGGAACTAAGAAGCTAAATAAAAACCATGATAATACAATGATCAAACATCCACCATAACATTACCACAGTTATCCATGTGAAGCATACACAACATGAACATTTAGCATTAGAAGCATATAGGCTGAAATAGAAGTTGATTTCTATTAGTCAAAAAGTCTTAAGTCCAATACACAGATAGATCACAATCACTTCAAAAAAATATTACAGTTTAAGTAGCCTTGCTCAACCATCCGAACCCACTAAAGAAATAGATCTATCTATTTATAACAAGAAAGGGAGGCAACAGTTGGAGGTACGAGCTGGCCTCTTTCCCTTGAAAATATCTAGGCATTTATTTGTTCTAACAACTCAGATAACTGCCTATGCTATAAAACAGGAAAATGCTGGTGACTAATCTAATCATTCTTCTAACTACTTTGATCCTCTTTTGTTGCTCGGCTCCTGTTTTTCCATGTGTCCCTTTGGATCCTGTAGTTGTCCTCAGAATGCCAACTGCTACTCCTATCACTTTCTCCATCATTAACTTGTCCAAAGTTGTTGGCCTAGTCTTCCTAGATCCCTTGTGTTTGCTGGTAAACTTCCTTGTGTAGAAACTCTGGGTAGCACACCCTAAAATGTAACAAGGAGAGAAGGTAGTGCCTCTGTGTTGTGTATGTGTGTAAACTAGCTCTCTGTCAAATATTATGCAACGCCTATAGGTAGCGCCATTGTGTTGCACCCATATACCAATTCTGCCCTCTGTTTAATATTACACAACGCTTTACGTAGCACCACTATGTGTAGCTTTTGTTCTTTGTAAGCTATTACGCAACACCTATATGTAGAGCTACTTATGTTGTGTTTGCATACAACTTTGGGTATCATTGCCAAAATGCAGCGTCTTTGAATCTAGGACATGTGCAGAGCAGCTTGTGTCCTTCCAATTATGACAGATGCCTTGACTATACCATAGATAATGCCATTTACTACTGAGTGAAGCTAGAACTTTAGCAAAAACTCAAAATCCATATAGATAAATGCCTAGGAGCCTGTATAGATGGTAAACATAGTATCTGCGTATCAGTTAACCCTCGCCAAAAAGAACAATTCCCCAAAATGGAGCTTACCCCTTACCAACTATTTTGTCATCTTAACACTTAGCCTCACACTCTTTCTGGTAGAAAGAGTCTCTTCAATTGGCTCAACAGATTTCTTCTTCCTAGCGCTAGTAGACTTCTTTGGTGTAGTTGAGCTTTCCTTAGCTGTCTCATCTCTGGAAGCTTCTACCAGAGCTTTATCATTTTCAATGGCAGCTTCTACCAACACCTGTAAATTTATTTGAGCTGCCTCATCTTGCAAGTGTCTCATCTCTGCCTTTATCTTCCTATTCTGAGACTAAAAGCTTATGTTCAGTCTGTAAAGATTCTTCAGCTATTTACGAAGAGGCAAAGCCTTTCTCGCTGTGAACCTTGCCAAGTCCAGGGTATGGTTGTAGCCAATCATGAGCTCATTCATCTGAGCCAAGTGGACCTTGTCTTCTACTTTGAGATGATCTATTTCTCTCCTTACATCCCTAAGCTGTTTGATAAGTCTTTTGTAGGTCTGGATATCAAGAGGGACAGTGGCATGCTCAGTCTCAATGGGATTCTCCTCAAACCCCTCTTCCTCCTGCATGGGAAGTGTCTTGTCTGTCTCATCATTTTCCTTGTTGACTCTACCTTTATTATTCCTTCTCTGCACAGGGGTTTCATCCTTTCTTACCATAGGCTTCTCAATTATTTTCTCAAAGGTTTCATCTTTCATTTGCAAGGGTATTTTAGAACCTTTCTCCTTTCCCTTTTGTATAGGGGTTTCCTTTTTTCAGTACTGGTGAGTGATGAAGGACCTGCGATCTGTGATTGGGGAGTATGTGTTGGGTCCAGCTTGAAGTGAGAAGTAACCATAAAATTCTCCCATGAGATCTCTTTCTTTCCCAACTCTTCAGAGACTAACATTCTGATCAATCCAGAGTGAAAAATGCTAGAATCTACATCCTTAGATTTGGCTTTCACCCTATCTGACATTTTACCTATACTTCTCAACAGGTAATAAGGAACATTCATCTTAACTTTACCAGTAAAATGTAACAACAACCTTATGTGGTAATGGTACAAGGTGTTAAATCTCCCTTCACAAGTAAAATATCTCTGTATGATTTTCAACATTCTATCAAACTGATCGATCAACTGATTCCTCGACATACTCTGAGATAGCTCATTGATTCGATATTCAGGTTTGAAGAGATATTTAACAAAGGGTGAACACAAAACCATGGCCTTGAACCAATTTTCACCTGAAATGGGAATTCCTCTTGCAGTTGAGATGGAGGTTTTGGTTACCTCAAATTCCAAATCCCCAACTCTAGTTTTTTTTCCATCAAAATTTAATGCGAATTGTTTTGCTACTTCTGGATGGCCTCTCTGCATGTTCTGGAAGAAAGACAGGCATCCTTATCTTTGAAACATCTCCCTTTCCATGGGCTCTGTGTCAAAAAGGCACATGTCCACAGGTTCTGTCCTAACTATCTTGCCACCTTTGTGTGCTTTCTTCGACTGATGGGTCTCCATGGCTCAAAATGAGGTTCCTTAAGAAGCTTAAGGGATGATGATGACCAGAAAGTTTCAATTCATGTATCAAATGCACAAGGATGGCCCTTTAAAGCTGACAGTGCTTAGAAAGTCGAGCTTGACTATGGAGAATAGACTTTTAGACATGTACAATATTTTTAGAGAATTAGACTATGAAGGGGTGATGTAAAATGGCTCTTTGTATAGGATGAAAGGGGAGCATGAAAAACAGAGAGGGTTTGAGAAGCACCTCTGGGTAGTGCAATGCATATGCAGAGGATAGGCTATTACAAACCTGTGACTTCAAAGGATAAAGTAATCAACAAAAATTAGACCATGGACATGGGTGAGGACATTTATAAGAATGCAAATATGGCTCCTCTACTACCCTGCAAGCTCAACAAACTGAAAACCTAAGCACAAATTTCCTATGAAAATAAATATGCAAAGGAGGCTGCACAGGATACCTATAAAGTCGACACCTGTTGAGATCCTCAGTGCGATCTTAGGATGAAATTGAGGAAACTTCAACCCTGAAATCTCTCACAGCATCGGATTTAGTTGACACACGGTCGCCTGATCGAAACTGGCAAATTTACGCAACACAACACTATTGAACTTTTTCAAAATTTAAAAACTATTACCAAGGATCATAAATGCAAGATCTTTGAAGGCTCTTAACTGACTTATGGCACTGAAAACAAGGGACACGATCTCAATCGTGGCAATCATGACTTGGATTGGATGGATAATAAACGTGGCAGGCGCTATGGAACTGCCTGATGAGTATGCATCGCTTCCAAATCAAAAAATTATTAGACAGGTAAGCAGGTACGATGAGTCATGCTTTATGGGTCATGAGTGAAGATGAAGGGGTTTCATATTAGCTTTGCAATGGGAGGTATCGATTTAAGGATAAGTCATGAAGGGAACCAAAAGAGTCAAGAGCCTAAGAGGTTTTATAACCACAAACCAAATTGAGGACCAACAAGGACTATTGTTCAAAACTCTTAATCTTATAAGGTGAAATTAACATCAAACTTTAGGAGGATGAGAATCAAAAATTTAAATCTAAGGTTTTTCTTTAAACAATATTAATCAAACTAAAGACCCAAGGCAACATAGTGTGATAACATTGGCTCCACAGGGGATGGCATGCCCCCTGCGGGCTACCAAGAATGAGTAGATTTAGTGCCTTATCCTAGGGCTATGGGGTCAGTTATTGAAACAAAACAAATGAAAAATAAAATGATATTTACAATGGCATGAAGAGCCACTCATGACTTGAGCAAAGTAATCTTTCAAGAAATGCCCATTTACAGGGCCACCAAACACCTCTTCATTCTCCATATTCTGCAACTTGAAGGTGTTATTAGAGAATACCTCGGAGATTTTGAAAGGACTGGTCCATAAATATTCAAATTTACCATGCTTTCCCTTATCTTGCCTCGGTGCATCCCACTTGAGTACCAGATCGCCCAATTGAAAATCCTCCTTTTTCACTTTCTTGTTGAATGCATGCTTGATCCTCACTTGATGATTATATGCTTTATCTACCAATTTCTCCCAAGTCTAATTCACTTCAACCAACTATTGAATCCTCCTGATCATATCATCCAGCTCCCCTTCATAATCTTGAAAAAAAAAATCCACAGGCAAGGCAAGCTGAGCAGGGAAAATGGCCTCAACTCCATACACAAGCTGGAAAGGAGAGAGACCCAGGGCCCTCTTCATTGTCACTCTGTCAGCCCACAAAGAAAACTTGAGTTTTGAATCCCATGCCTTCTTATTGTCCTTCAACAACTTTTTAATGATCTTTAGAAGGATTTTGTTGGAGGATTCTGGAAGCCCATTCCCTTGGGGGTAGTAAGGGGTAGAGTGAATAAATGTTATTCCAAACTGTTGACAGAAATGAATCAAAGGTTCAGCCTTGAAAGATGCAGCATTGTCAGTGACAATTATGTTCAAGTAGCCAAACCTTGCTATAATATCTTCAATAAAACCAATGATCACTTTGTGGGAAGCATTCCTGGTAGGGATAGCCTCTATCCACTTAGTGAAGTAATCTATGGCAATCAAAATCCATCTATGTTGGCCACTTGAAGTGGGATGAATTTTCCCGATAAAATCTAGGCCCCACTATTGAAAAGGCCCTGAAGCTACTACGTGATTTAATGGAAAAGACTTAAGCTGTTGTTTTCCAGAAAATTTCTGACATTTATCACATGCTCTGATCTTAGCACAAACATCTGTAAATAGACTAGGACAAAAATACCTAGCCCTGAGAATCTTGTAGGTGGTGGTCCTCCAAAAATGATGCCCCCCACATAAACTGTCATGAAAATTAGACCTAATCCTTTAGGCTTCTTTCAGGTCTAGGCATCTCAATAGAACTCCCAATGGATCCTTCCAATACAAAATTTGATCAACCAAGAAATACTTTATTGATTTGAGTTTTAACAATCTCACCTTGTTCCTTTCCATACCACTTGGAGGTTGTAAATTATGCAAGAAAAATATAATGTCCTTGTACCAACTGCAATCTACCAATGCAGGGCTGACTTGAGTACATTTTTTGTTTAATTCAGTCTGTTGCTTTTCTGAACATGAACCAATGAAATTTACTCCCAACATTGAACAATTTGATTCACCCAACAGCTTGGCTAAAACCCGACCTTTGACCAATTTGGTAGGCCTAATTTCTAAATCAAATTCAAGGATTTTAGCAATCCATTTTCTACGTTTTCCATCAATATCAGGCTGAATAAGAATTTATTTTACAACAACTGATGGAACATAAGAAATAACTCTTGAATGCAGCACATAAACTCTGAAGGACATAAGAGCTTTAGCTAGTGCATAGGCTTGCTTATCCATAATGTCATATTTTAATTTTGCATCTCTCAAAGCCCGACTGAAAAAGGCAATGCGATGCTCTAAGCCTTTTGAGTTCTTCTGCAACAAAACTGCTGCTACTATATCAAAAGAGGCAAAGGAAAAAATAAGAAAGTCCTTGGAGTAATCTAGGCTGACTAAGATCGAGGCTTCTGTAAAATCTCTCTTTATTTGATCAAAAGAACTACATGCCTTAGCAATCCATTTGATTTCATTATCTTTCCTCAACATGGCTATGATATTCTTAATCAATTCAACAAAAAATGACACAAACCTTCTTAAGAAATTAACCTTTCCCAGAAAACATTGAACTTCATTTTTAGATCTAGGCAGTGCTAAGGTTAGTATGGCTTCAACCATGTTGGAATCAATCCTCACTCCTTCAGCTGACATGATATGCCCCAATAATTTTCCTTCTTTCATGGTGAATAATGAATTTTTCAGATTCAAAGAGAGGCCAAATTTTCTACATTTTAAGAAAACCTTTCTTAAATGATCATAGTGCTCTTCATCAGATTGAGAGAACATGGTTATGTCATCTAAGTAGAAACAACAAACTTGTCTTTTTCCCCCATAAACTCTATGTCCATATCTCGCCGAAAGGTCGCCCCTGCGTTCATCAAACCAAAGGGCATCTTGGCATACATGAATGTACCCCAAGGAGTGGTAAAAGCCGTCTTCTCTCTATCCTTTGGAAAAATAGAAATCTGGTTGTAGCCAGAGAATCCATCGACCATAAACATCTAGGCTACACCTGTCACCCTCTGTAATATATGCTCCATCTTGGGCAAAGGGTAATTATCCTTTTTAGAGCATCTGTTCAAATTTCAGAAATTGACACAAAGTCTGATTTCTCCATTCTTTTTCCTCACGGGGACCAAGTTAGCCACCCATTCAGAATATCTCAAAGGAATAATAATTTTTTCATCTAAAATCTTTTTTACCTCTTTCTCCATGACATGCAGTAACATAGGATTGATTTGCCTCAATTTTTCCCTGAAGGGCTTGGTCTCTTCTTTTAATGAAATCTTCTGTGCTATAATGTTTGTGCCATAAGTTCTGAGATCTTCATAAGTCCATGCGAATACATCAGAAAACTCCTTAAACAATTTGACATATTCATCCCTCTGCTCTCCTGATAAGTTGCTTGACAACTTGACATATTTTGGATCCTTTTATGTTCCCAAATTGCACTCAGTTATATCAACATCATCAGTAGACACCTTCCCCTTTACTACCACATCATTTTCATCAAATAGTTTTTCCAAAGGATCTATTCCTCTTGGAATGTGATTGCTAGGTAGCTGCACAATGTGATGATTAGCAATTTTATTAAGTAAAACATCATCATGTGGGGTAATTTCAGAATCATGATCTTGATCAATGTGTAATGCAGCAAATTCATCAACAAACTCAAGGAATTTTTTAAGCTCTAAATCATCCTCAAACACTTTACAATATTTGATATTGTCTGGTATAGAAGGAATGTACTTGACTTCTACATCATACTTGAGTTTAAGGGGTGTAGGTATCCTGAAGTTGCTTGCTGATACAACCAAAGAATCAACCACATAATTCTCTTCTCGTGGAATAAAAGAGATGTCAAACTCAGAGAAAAAATTTTTGACTAGGTCCCAAACTTCATTTCTATACGATCTAAGCCTAGGGTGTTTAGTTTGACAAATATTTTTGGTCTAATGAACTATCAATTAAACATCTCCAAATACTAACAGATTTTTAATTTCCATATCCTTTGTAGCCCTCAAGCCCAAGACGAGAGCTTCATACTCTGCCACATTATTGGTAGTTTTGAATTCTAGTTTATATGACAAATATGTAGTCTCCTGAGTTGGTGAGACAAAGAACACTCCCACACCAACACCTTCCTTATAAGATGCTCCATCAAAGAGCATATTCCAAAGGGAAGTGGCTAGAGAAGGCTCTTCACATAAGTTAACAGGTTGCTTTCTGATTTCAAGAGGAGTCTCAAGTGCATCAGTGAACTACAAAATGCTAGACCCCAAATCAATATCAAGAGTGAAAACAAGATGATTGGTGGGGTTAGCTTCATTACTAATAATGTAAGCCAGCTGGGCTTCCATGTAAATTCTTCTATGTTCCCCCCCAAACACAAGGATAGTTGCATACGCGAGATCCATTTGCAAGGTCCCTCCAAGTCTTTTAATACAGGACCTTGAAAAGAGCATGCCAAACTTGGGAGGAACATCAGCCACCACAACATCCATAAATATACTTTTCATGGGTAGTTGAAATAGAGTTACAACCATATCCTTAATGACCCCCAAGCATTTTACTTTCCTAGAATCAAAAGAATATAGGTCATGATAAGTTTTGGTAATTTCCAATCCAAGTTCATCCATAACAGACTTTGGCATAAGATTATGGGAGGCCCTTGAATCCAAAAGACAGTTATGCAGCACTTTGTCATAAATATTGAGAGAAGTGTAGAAGGGAGGGGATGAGTCATCTCTGTCTTCTATCAAAGGGCCTAAAATCACAACTGGTTTTTCATCTTGTAGATTTATTGAATCAGTGGCATTAGGAGAGGCAACAGGATGTAACATTTTGGTCAGATACTTTTTAAATTCTTCATTTTTTATCAATTCCAAAAATGGTACAAGAATCTTAATTTTCTGGATTTCATTCTCAAAAATGAAGGAAGGGGAAGGCTTCAAGGTCTCTTTGGTTTCAGAAGATGGATTTCTTATCAGAACCTGTGGGTTTTGAGAGTCTTTTTCCTTGCTTCTCACAGTCACAACCTCAGTAAAGTATTCTTTTTGAACAGTTTGATTAGGGGCAATAGTTTTTTCTTCATTCTTCTTAGATCTCAAATTATATCTACTAGCATTTTCCTTTGCTTTTTCTCCCTTGCTTAACTCATTAATTTGAATATCCATTATAGATTTCTCATAAGAGGATTGAGTCAAGCGTGGGGATGGGGATGTATCACCTAAGCAGTGAATCTCATGCTCAACCTCTACCTCTTCTTCTTCTTCATCAGCAACCAAATTATTTTGAAAAGGATCTTGAATCCTCTGATCATATCTCTCTATGTTTCTGGGCTCTCTGGGAAGGATTTGGGGAGCATTGTTGGGTCTTCTGAAATTACCTCTGTTTTCAGTGTTCTGAACATTTCTATATGGATGTCTCCCTTATGATTTTAACTTCTCGATCTTAGTAGAAAGGGATTTTACTAATTTGGTCAACTCATCTACCTGTGAATGAACAACAAGAGAGTCAGAAGTAGAAGCTTCAGCTTTGTTTTTCCTCCTATCTCTGTTAGATTTTCGCTTGAGCTTATCTGAAGAAATTATGATGTATTCTACCTCTAAGGAAGCATCCTACATATGAACTAAGGAAGGTGACCTTCTCTCTCTCAATAGAAGGCATACCTCGGAGACAAAAGCACTAGCATAAGTGATTTTTTCCATGGTTTCGGTGGGTTTGATCTCATCAGGGATCTTCTTGTACATTTTGTTAAATATTTTAGAAAAGTCAGAGACAGACTCTCCTTCTTTCCTTTTCAAAGATCCAAATTCAGTGATATAGTACAAAAAATCCTTTTTGTCACCCCAGTGCCTCAAGAAGGATTCATCCAATGCCTCAATACCCATGATGGATATAGGGGCCAGACCCCTAAACCACTTCCTAGCTTCACCAAAAAGTCTTTGGATGAAAACCCTCATCCAAACATCTTCATTTTCAATACTTTGGTTATCTGCATAGCTATAGAAAGAAGCAAGATGTTCCTCGGTTGTTATATCTTCTTCTCCAGTAAACTTGGGAATGTATTTCAATTAATCTCCAAGGGGAAGAGCATTCATTGGTTGAGGCAAGACTAGAGGAGCATATCTTGCAACCACTATGGCATCCATTCTATTTGTAGGGGGGTTAACAACTTCCATTTGATTTTGGATTCTAGGTGAACAAGCAGGAGAAGGAGAAAAGGATAAAGAGGAATTTTTAGTTTTCACAATAGCAGGTGGAGTCTTGGAAGAGGATGGTAAAATCTGAGAGGGAGATGAAGTTCCTACTTCTTTGTCAGCAAAATTTTTAACAGAGAATGGTGTAGCAAAACCTAACATAGGTGAATCTTCAAAACTATCAAGACTGAAACACTTCTCAATATCAGGGGAGGAGAATATATCAATATTTTCTTCTTTCCATCCAGTTTCAGAGGAAAAATTTTCAACAGGAAAATCTCCAAAATCAATATTTTTAGATACGTCAGCCGAAGATAAAGGAAGCTTACTTGATAAAACAACTGGAATGTCAAGAGTAGAATCAGGTAACTGACCAGAAGCACTTGTGGAAGAAACAGAAATACTTTTTTGGGAAGATTTTCCCTTCTTGATTATCTTCTCTAGGTCAGCCTCAGGTGGAACCAAAGGTATCTGTGGATTTGATCTTGTATATCTGCCTTTAGGTTCCAGAGCTGAATCAATGGAGTCGCCAGGTTCAAGATGCAATATTCAAAATACAAAATCCCAATGCACCTTGAGAGCTAGTAAGTACTATCATTCTATCCCAAGGAAAAGTCTACAAATCGATCCCCAACAACGACGCCAAAAATGTTAGCACTA
The DNA here is from genome assembly GCA_000966675.3 of Picea glauca. Classification (NCBI taxonomy): domain Eukaryota; kingdom Viridiplantae; phylum Streptophyta; class Pinopsida; order Pinales; family Pinaceae; genus Picea; species Picea glauca. Next base: position 658,908 of record JZKD02S0758769.1, on the reverse strand, counting down.
TGAGTCACCTTCTGATTGCATAGAAGGTAAGCCCAATACCCATCAGGTTATATGTGAATGTATGAGTGTTTTTTTTAAAGGGTCAGATGGAAAAGACTCAAAATGATAATATCCTAACTCAAAAACAGGGCTAACATGTACCAGTAAATAAGGTTTTGACTAAATTCAACCAGTAGTTTGAGAGTAAATGGGATAGAGGGAAGACTTGAATGAGAGAGGTGTAATGGCTACTGCAAACATCAGTTCTGCAAGAGCCTAAGGAAGAAAGTTTCTTCGGACAAGATATTCTTGAAATTAGGAACTAAGAAGCTAAATAAACACCATGATAATACAATGATCAAACATCCACCATAACATTACCACAATTATCCATGTGAAGCATCCACAACATGAACATTTAGCATTAGAAGCATATAGGCTGAAATAGAAGCTGATTTCTATTAGTCAAAAAGTCTTAAGTCCAATACACAGCTAGATCACAATCACTTCAAAAAAATATTACAATTTAGGGAGTCTTGCTCAACCATCTGAACCCACTAAAGCAATATATCTATCTATTTATAACAAGAAAGGGAGGCAACAGTTGGAGGTACGAGCTGGCCTCTTTCCCTTGAAAATATCTAGACATTTATTTTTTCTAACAAATCAGATAACTGCCTATGTTATAAAACAAAAAAATATTGGTGACTAATCTAATCATGCTTCTGACTACTTTGATCCTCTTTTGTTGCTCAACTCCTATTTTTCCATGTGTACCTTTGGAGCCTGTATTTGTCCTTAGAATGCAAACTTCTATTTCTATTGCTTTCTCCATCATTAACTTGTCCAAAGTTGTTGGCCTAGTCTTCCTAGATCCCTGGTGTTTGTTGGTAAAGTTCCTTGTGTAGAAAATCTGGGTAGCGCACCCTAAAATGTAACAAGGAGAGAAGGTAGTGCCTATGTGTTGTGTATGTGCGTAAACTGGCTCCCTATCAAATATTATGCAACGCATATAGGTAGCACCATTGTGTTACACCCATATTCAAATATTATGCAACACCTATAGGTAGTGTCATTGTGTTGCACCCATATACCAATTCTTTCCTCTGAGTAATATTACACAGCGCTTTACGTAGAACCACTATGTGCATCTTCTATTCTCTGTAATATATTACGCAGCGCATGTACATAGCGCTACTTATGCTGCGTTTGCATACAACTTTGCGTATCATTTCCAAAATGCATCGTCTTTGAATCTAGGACATGAGCAAAGAAGCTTGTGTCCTTCCAATTATGAAAGATTCCTTGACTATACCATAGATAATTCCATTTACTACTGAGTGAAGGTAGCACTTTCGCAAAAACTCAAAATCCATATAGCTAAACGCCTAGGAGCCTGTATAGATGGTAAACATAGTATCTGCATATCAGTTTACCCTCCCAAAAAGGAACAATTCTCAAAAATGGAGCTTACCCCCTACCAACTATTTTGTCATCTTAACACTTAGCCTCACACTCTTTCTAGTAGAAAGAGTCTCTTCAATTGGCTCAACAGATTTCTTCTTCCTAGTGTTGGTAGGCTTCTTCGGTGTAGCTGATCTTTCCTTAGCTGTTGGTTTATCATTTTCAATGGCAGCTTCTACCAACACCTGTAAATTTCTTTGAGCTGCCTCATCTTGCAAGTGTCTCATCTCTGCCTTTATCTTCATATTCTAAGACGGAAAGCCTCTATCCAGTCTGTAAAGATTCGTCAGTTGTTTACGAAGAGGCAGAGCCTTTCTCGATGTGAACCTTGCCAATTCCAGGGTATGGTTGTAGCCAATCATGATCTCATTCACCTGAGCCAAGTGGACCTTGTCTTCTACTTTGAGATGAGATATTTCTCTCCTTGCATTCCTAAGTTGCTTGATAAGTCTTTTGTAGGTCTAGCTGTCAGGAGGGACAGTGGCATGCTAAGTCTCAATGGGCTTCTCCTCAGATCCCTTTTCCTCCTGCATGGGAAGTGTCTTGTCTGTCTCATCAGATTCCTTGTTGACTCTTCCTTTATTCTTCCTTATCTACACAGGGATTTCATCCTTTCTTACCATAGGCTTCTCAATGCTTTTCTCAAAGGTTTCATCTTTCGTTTGCAAGGGTATTTTAGAACCTTTCTCCTTTCCCTTTTGTACAGGGGTTTCCTTCTTTAGTACTGGTGAGTGATGAAGGACCTATGATCTTTCATTGGGGAGTAGGTGGTTCGGTCCATCTTGAAGTGAGAAGTAACCATACAATGCTCCCATGAGATCTCTTTCTTTCCCAACTCTTCAGAGACTAACATTCTTATCAATCCAAAGTGAAAAAGGCTAGAATATACATCCTTAGATTTGGATTGCACCCTATCTGACATTTTACCTATACTTCTCAATAGGTAATAAGGAACATTCATCTTAACTTTACTAGTAAAATGTAACAACATCCTTACGTGGTAATGGAACAAGGTGTTAAATCTCCCTTCACAAGTAAAATATCTATGTATGATTTTTAACATTCTATCAAACTGATTGGTCAATTGATTCCTCAACATACTCTGAGATAACTCATTGATTCAATATTTAGGTTTGAAGAGATCTTTAACAAAGGGTGAACACAAAACCATGGCCTTGAACCAATTTTCACCTGAAATGGGAATTCATGTTGCAGCTGAGATGGAGGTTTCGGTTACCTCAAATTCCAAATCCCCAACTCTGGTTTTCTTTCCATCAAAATTTAATGCAAATTGTTTTACTACATCTGGATGGCCTCTCTGGATGTTCTGGCAGAAAGAGAGGAATCCTTCTCTTTGAAACATCTCCCTTGCCATGGGCTCTATGTCAAAAAGGTGCATGTCCACAGGTTTTGTCCTAACCATCTTGCCACCTTTGTGTGCTTTCTTCAACTGAGGGGTCTCCATGACTCAAAATGAGGTTCCTTAAGAGGCTTAAGGGATGTTGATGAAAAGAAAGTTTCAATTCAGGTATCAAATGCACAAGGATGGACCTTTAAAACTGAAAATGCTTAGAAAGCCGACCTTGAATATGGAGAATAGAATTTTAGACATGTACATGCTTTTTAGAGAATTAGACTATGAAGGGGTGATCTGAAATGGCTCTTTGTATAGGATGAAAGGGGAGCATGAAAAACAGAGAGGGTTTGAGCAGCGCCTCTGGGTAGTGCAACGCATACACAGAGGATAGGCTATTACAGACCTAAAACTTCAAAGGCTAAAGTAATTAATAGTAATTAGACCATGGAAATGGGCGAGGACATTTACAAGAATGAAAATATGGCTCCTCTACTACCCTGCAAGCTCAACAAACTGAAAACCCAAGCACAAATTTTCAGTGAAAATAAATATGCAAAGGAGGCTACACAGGACACCTGTAAAGTCGACACCTATTGATATCCTCAATGCGATCTATTCGGTACTTAAATCTCTCACAACATCGGATTTAATTGACACACGGTCGCGTAATCGGAACTGGCAAATTTACGCAGCACAACACTGTTGAACTTTTTCAAAATTTAAAAACCGTTACCAAGGATCATAAATGCAAGATATTTGAAGGGTCTTAACCGACTTCTGGCATTGAAAACAAGGGACACGATCTCAATCGTAGAAATCATGACTTGGAGTGGATGGGTAATAAACGTGACAGGTGCTATGGAACTGCTTGATGAGTAGGTAGCGCTTCGAAATCAAAAAATGATTAGACAGGTAAGCGAGTACAATGAGTCATGCTTAGTGGGTCATGAGTGAAGATGAAGGGGTTTCATATCAGCTTTGCAATGGGAGAGACCGATTTAAGGATAATTCATGAAGGGAACCAAAAGAGTCATGAGCCTAAGAGGTTCTAGAACCACAAACCAAATTGAGGACCAACAAGGACTATGATTCAAAAATCTTAATCCTCTAAGGTGAAATTAACATCAAACTTTAGGAGGATGAGACTCAAAAATTTAAATCTAAGGTTTTTCTTTAAACAATATTAATCAAACTAAAGACCCAAGGCAACATAGTGTGATAACAGAATGTAAAGATCAATTATAAGCATGTTGTACATAGGGTATATGTTCATCTCATAACTTAGGATGCTTGTTGCAGTAGACTCGAAGTAAAAATACCGTTGTTCTGTTTACCACCTATATTTGTTCGTCGATATGTGGAAAAAAAAAATGCTCCTCTTCAATTTGGTGTCCATCATTCTCCACAAGCTAGTCCAAAAATCCCTAAGGAATCGAGTATCTTGATCCGAGACAATGGATGTGGGTAACCCAAAGTGAACCCAAACATGCTGAAAAAAGAGATTAGCAGTCTGCTCAACAATGATCTTCTTCTTACATGGAATCAATATACACATCTTGTTGAACCTATCCACTACAACATACAAATAATCATGACCCCCTTTGGTCATGGGTAAACCCCCTACAAAATCCAAGGAAATGCTTTCCCATGGATGGGATGGAACAGGAAGTGGTGAGTATAGCCCCAATTTTCTATTAGTGGGCTTACAAGTAGAACACATCACACACCCCTTTACATATTTATTTACAATTGTTTTCATTTGAGGCCAATAACAAAACCTATGCAAATGAACCATAGTTTTTCCTACCCCAAAATTCCCCGATACAAGAGAAGTATGAGCTTATCGTATTACATGGACTTGTTCACTTGTAGAAATACATAGCTTCCCAATATGATAGAGTAACTTTCCCTACAGACAATAGTTCTCTACCTGTGCACCATGGGTTAGCTCCTCTTATACTTCTTTTAAATCTTCATCGATGGCATATTGTTCTACATAGTTATCATGAGATAAAGAAATATTATTCAAAATAATAGAAGCGGCAATAGGAGGTCTAGAAAGCATATTGACTACCTTGTTACTTGTACCATTCTTGTACTTGATTACCAAATGAAATTGTTGTATAAAACCCATCCATCTGTAGTGTTGAGATTGTTGCAATTTTGTCTGTGCTTGAAGATACTATAAGGGTTGATAATCTGTATGTATAATTGTTTCCTTCCCTAACAAGTGATGCTTCTATTTCTTTCTGCTTTGAACTAATGCATACAACTCTTTATCATATGTAGGATAGTTAACAACAACTTCGTTAAAAGTCTCAAAGTGGTAACAGATAGGCTTACAATATTGCATCAATATTGAACCCATGGCATATACGTTGGCATATGTCTTGATCTTGAATGATTGTTGAAGATTTAGCAGTGCTAATACTGGCGTGGTACTGATCTTCTCCTTAAAAATGTTGAAATCTTTTTGTTTCTTTCCTTCCCACTAAAAAGTGTTCTTCACACTGGTTAAGGTAAGCAAATGAGTTGCGATAAAGGAGAAGTTGGGAATGAATCTCCTCCAGTGTTGAACTGCACCCAACAAGCTCCGAATCTCAGTCACACTCTTTGGCTCAGGCCATTTGACAATTACCTCAATTTTGAAAGGATCAATCTTCAATTCTCCTCCTCCCACAATATGACCTAAGTATACAAGTGTAGTCTTGCCAAATTCACATTTTGACATTTTCACATAAAACTTTTCCCTTTGCAAAGTATCCAATACTTGTTTTACATGCCTTACATGTTCATCCGAAGACGCTAAAAACAAGAATGTCATCTAAATATATAATCACAAAGTCATCCAGGAAAGGAATGAATACATCATTCATCACACGCATGAAATTTGTTGGAGCATTACAAAGCCCAAACGAAATAACTAACCACCCAAACAATCCTTGTTTGGTTTTAAAGGCAGTCTTCCATGCATCCTATTCTGCAACCCTGCTTTGATGATATCCACTACGCAAATCCAACTTAGTGAAATAAACAACATTCTTTAATTGATCAAGTAAATCATCTATGTGAGGAAGAGGGTATCGATTTTTCATCGTTATTTTATTCAAAGCCCAGTAATCGACACACATTCGCCATGTGCCATCTTTCTTTGGCACCATCACTATCGGAGAACCAAAAGGAGATGAACTTGGCATGATGACCCCTTGATCCAATAAGCCCTGTGTTGCGCCTATTTTTTCACCTAAATGAGCAAAAAAAAGGTGCTTACAAGCTTAGTTGCGTTAGCTAAGCAAGATAGCAGTAAAGGAAAGGGTTAGAAGAATAAACATAAAAGACTAAGCTAAGAATTAAACTAGGAAGGGAAAAAAGAATTAAACTATTGTGCATAAGGACATAAGAACAAGAAGCAAACAAGATTCATGTCACTAATGGAAAGGATTGTATTAGTGAAAAGAAAACACCAAAGAGAAAGGGGACTTTGGGTCTCTTCTTCCTCCAAGGGAGGGCTCTTGGAACCCCAAGATTGAGCTCTTCTTACAACTCGAAAACTTGAAAGAAATGGTGAAAGAATCCCAAGCTAACCCACTCAAAAGGTGATGTGGATTGCCCAAATGGAATGGTGCTAGTATTCTCTTGATGAGAAAAGAGGTTTCCCCAAGAGAATAACAGCAGCATAACCTTGCAAATGAATTCCTTGAAGATGTAGTGCACCCATGGCCTTGTTTTATAGCACCACTTTGAGGTATTGTGCAACTAGCTTTTAGTGTGAAAAGGGGTTGTTTAGGGAACCTTTAGGTCTTTGACCAACCACCCAGCCAGATCCAGCCGAGATTTGGATGTCAAATCGACTTGGAAGCTGAACCAAAAGTGGGTGGGAGGTCGACCAACATCATAAATGCATCGTTCTCAGGTGTGTGTGGCTTTTAGCATCCACAATAGCGCATCATGTGCATGTGCATTTTTCCTGCATTTATTGATAGAGCATGTGCATGCCTTCCCTGTATGGTCATAGCGCATCCTGATTTTATAACTGGTTGGATAGTTTTGGACCTTTTGGAAATGTTGTTTTGGTAATTTTGGTCCATGGGTGAACTAATAGATGTTTGAAGATGCTAGATTCCTATAACCATTTGTGGATGAAATTTCAGTGATAACAGATGCCCTCTGATGGATGAGGTTAGGAGCATATGGATAACCAAAATTCATCAATGTTTCTTCTACTGAGAGTACCGTTGTAAGAAAGATCGACAGTGAAAGTATCAAGAGTGACCCGTTGGAGGGAGAAGGGAACCTATAGGAACCAACCTTTCGCAAGGTGTGGAAAATAAATTGTGTACAAATGAGGCAGGCATGCCCCATGCTCATGTCATGTAACTCAAAAAAGGGTGTTGTACAGTAAATGAAACTGTGTGTTGATGTAGACAACTACATCGCCCTCGAGGGCGGTTTGATAAAGGCATAGGACAATTCTGATGAGGAACAATAGGCAATGATACCTGTAAGAAAAATCATGGATTCTGTGGGTATTGATAACCCAACAAAGTTCAGAGGTCTTCGGAAAATATAAAAAACAACTGCAATAGTCGCAAACTAAGACCCACCGTAACATGAGAAAGTATTGAAGTCGAATGTTATGGGGGTCAACGACAACAGAGAGAAATGATGGTTCTCCCTGTGTCGTCTGAGACTCCTCATTGTAAAGGTAATGAGAGTCAGGATACTGTCGCCCTTCTGGAAACTGTGATGATGTTGAAAAAAAGGGAGACGCGACTCCAAGAAGCAAAGGGCTTTGTGAAATACACTAGGTGAGGTCAGGAACTGAGGAGGTACATGGACGAAGTCAAGATGCGTGGAGACTCAAGAATACCCTTGGTTGGGGATATATGCAAAGTATAAGTGGTCGCAACCGTTCAACTAGGTCGAGTGTCAAGGGGACAATCAGACGTGGGATAAGTTGTGCCAGAGGCAGGACAAAGTGAACAAACTCAGAGAGCAGAGGTAGGTGTCCTGTGGGATACTTGAAGTTTATGGATGATGTCAAAAGGATTAGGTGATAATGAATGCCCCAACCAAGGGCGACATGGGTTGCGTTTGCCAAGAAGGTCGCCAAAGGGGACGAAAAAAAGCTATGTAAAATGATGGAAACAACGACCGAATTACAAAAAGAATTAAAAGAAATCAATGGGGATAATAATGCAGATACAAAAATGGATGCCCCAATGTAAGATGTCTTGGCCTAAGGATGGCGCAAGTTGGTTAAAAAACAAGTGGAGGGTTGGGACCCCATAGGCAGGTTTTTGTAGTAGGGAAATGTATGGAGGGAAATCTGAAGATGGGAAAACCGACGGTGGATGAAATGGATGGTAAATGGTGCTGCGGGAGTGCATTCAAAATAAAACCATGAGGAAGTGCCATGGGAGTCCATTGGGTAGGCTATAAAAATGAGGAGAAGGAGTATGTGGCTGATTCGTGACATGATGTAAGACTATCAGGACTCCCATCCCTAAAGGTTGAAAGCAACATGAGTTTCAAAGTGCCAAGGGGGGATATGAAGGGGGAAACTCATGTGGGGGAGAGTGCTACCAGGTGACAGTACCCAAAATGTCATGGAGGTGAAAGTACTACAGAGCCGAATATAGGGACCCTAAAGGCAAATTTCAGAGGGTGCGACTGGAGATGCAATTGAGATTCAGAGGGAATGATTACATGCCAGTGTCAATTATATACCTAAAGGGTCCACGCTGGTGTGTGATGACCAAGTACCTGCACACATGACAACCAAATACCTGACGTGAACAATATATGAAGATAATTGAACATATAATTATTTATTTGATCATTTTGAACATGAGCATGCGTACCTGAATAGGGTATGGAAAAACGGCTCCCCAGGGGTTAAGGATGCAAAATGGCTTGAGGATGGTCTTGATGTAAATGATAGGGTGTTGATCCCGTGGCTGAAGACGGATCGAAAAATGGATGCTCGAAGCTCCCAGAATTGAGTCTGGAAGTTTGGCAAAAAGGGCCTATATATAGTTGTAGGGCCCACATTGACACCTCATTTGTACTTGCTTCTATAGTGGTTAGAGAGGAGATTTCAGAGTAGATACAAATATTCTAGGAGTGTGAGGAAGCCAATCTGGGAGGTGTGAGAGTCAAGTTAATGGTTTCATCCTCCTATACAGTAGTTAGGTGTCAATTTTTGGGTACGATCATACGGATGGACGTACGGTAGGTTTTTAGGGTTGTGGCCCCTCAAATGAGTGGGCGATCTATGGGGACCCGTGCACAAATGCACGACTGTAATGGGCACAACCACGTAGGGGGGGCGCGCTATTTGGGAAAACAGACATGCATGGGGTGTGCGCCTGTACGAAACATAGCCACACATATGTGTGCAGCTGTGTTGTTGACAATTGTGCATGAGTGCGCAATTGTGTAGTGAACAGACGCGCAATTGGTGCACGCCTATGGGATTAACAGGTGTGCATACATGTGTGCATGTGGGGTAAATAGGTGCACATGTGTGCGCGTCTGTGGGGAAAATAGTTGCACCTTTGAGGCAAAACTGAGGGTGAGAAAACTTATCTCCCTTTTTTTTTATAAATATATATATATGGGAGATTTTGGTGTTTTTTGATGGTTGATCGAGTACGGTATATGTGGATGCAGGTGATCATTTGGGATGATGTCAATCCATTGGAGAGAGAGGGACTGGGCTCGGCTGAGGGAGGTCGTGAGGGATGAGGAGCCGACGATTCGTGGTGCTTTGGTGGCCTGTGGGATGCTGAGGTTTTTTGAGTGCCCACTATTGAGGGCACAGGAGTATCTGCTGCAATTCCTGATCTTGATGTGGAGTCCGGAGTTGCAGTGTTTTATTGTGCATGAGGAGCACTTGGCATTCTCTATTGAGGAGGATGTCTATTTTCTGACTAGGCTCCCTTTTCGGGGAACCCTCCTGCCGACCGAGCCAGTGGTAGTTGGAGAGGGGCAGTTGGCTACCCTTGCCTGGACATATTGTTCAGGAGAGGATGTCATGTCTGGGTCAGTGGTGAGGATGAGGGTGATGGATGCCCTAGTACATAATTGCATGGTAGTGATGGTTTTGAGAGTGTATGGGTTGCTCATGAATCAGCGTATCAGTGGTGGCCAGCTGAGGATCATGCAGCGGGCACTAGGGGGTTATCATTTCACCTGGGGCTTGATGTTGTACTCCAAGATGGTGGGATAGTTCACCAGGTGTTGAGCAGCCGACTTAGGGGATTTTTCTTTTGGATTTGCCCTGGTGGCTTTGTTTCTAGAGAGGGTGTCGATGTTGCGCCTAAGAGTTTTGTTACACATCGGGAGCGCGAGAGCTGCGACTGCGGTGGTGGTCGATGATTTTGGTTCATCATGGGGGTGGGGAGGGTGGCCACTACTTCACGACCGAGGCTGCATAGGTGTGGCATGATATGCCACAGATCATATTGCAGTTTCCATACAGTGGAATAGATTTCCGTGATGACCCTGAGATGATATTACCCTCGGGAGAGGTATTCGATCACCGAGGTAGGATGTTTTGGTTGTTGGTTTTGTTGATTTGTTTTTATATAGTATAGAATATGGTTGATATTTGTAGGGATGTTGATGCTATCATGTGTTTTTTTGTGTATATGTGGGACTGCGTGGATGAGAGGTCAAGTCGATCAGAGCGCTAGCCTGCCAGGGGCCTGTGAGACCACCGCGGAGAGAGTTGAGAGCAGGGGAGAGGCGATGTCGAGAGGATGTTGGGGCGAGGCCCGGTGATGATGATAGAGTGGCCCGGAGACGCCATTATGATGACCCCAGAGCAGGTCCGTCACATGCTCCTCTGACCGAGGCCGGGGGAGAGTTTGATGATTTCCACCACCGACTAGAGGCGGTTCTACAGGGAGTGACCGAGAGGATGTGGGTGTGGATCCAGGATGAGGGGATCCTGGAGTAGTGTATTGGGTTGTCGAATAAGTCACGGACCTTGATCTGCAGAGAAGTTGTAGCCGGAGCTGCGACGACTGGACGGTTGCCTCAGGGACCTGAGGGACCTGGAGTTGGTGGGGTACGTATGCTAGAGGGAGGACTTGGTGCTGGAGCACTAGAGGCACCCTGAGGGAAACTAGATATATAGTTGTGTATTTGATATAGGCTGGTGAGCCCATTTTGTATAGTTGTGACATCTAGTTTTGTATTTGGTAGGGATGAGGTGATTCACCTACCTACAGGTGATGTACTATTTTTGTAAACACTTTATTACATGTGGACTGATATATATATATGGATATACATTTTTGGATTTTGTTGTTGACGATTTTGTTTTTTTGATGTAGGGGATGATGTCTAATCTATATGTTGTGATAGAATTCTGATGGTTTATGTGTATGTGAAGATGTCTTGATGTGATATATGCCAATCTAGTATAATGTTAGCCATGTAATCTGCTATTTGATTGAATTGTCTTGGGATATGTGTAAATGTAATGGAATCAAAATGTCGAGATAAATGTCTAACCTACAGGTATTTGCGGAAGAGGCAAGGATCACAGACACGGTATACATTGTTGAGCTAGAGGATGACAAGTTGGGAATCTAATAAGATGCTAAGGTGATGAATATGGCAATGATTGGCCTCAACGAGGAGACCAATGATGGTGGTGTACTCTGCTTGATTGTTGGTGGCTGAGCCTAAACATATGTTGCTGGTGTGGAGCAAGTCATGTGAAGGCAAATAGAGGTTCAAAGCAGCCGAAGCGAGATTTTGTGTCCAGCAGCTATCTTCGTTGGCCTAATCGATGTGGCAAGCCAATGGAGGTGGAATTTGTCAATAACACGAGTGATAGATTAGACGGGAGGTGTGGATAAAAGAAAACTAAAAACTCTACAAAAGATGTACAAAAAAGAAAAATCCTAGTGTAGTATAGTTTTGCTCAAGTGTAAAATTTCTTTAAATACAACCCATTGACGGGTTCCTTGAGAGGATGGCCTTCGGGGGAGGCCAGGATGTATGCACCTTTAGTGAGGCAATGTTGGATGATGTACGGTCCATGCCACATGGACTTGAATTTTTCATGGCCAAGGGTATCATGAGCGATATCATAAGCGAGAACAAGGTCTCCTTCATTAAATGAGCGAAGGTTGACATGGCGATCAAAGGTGGCCTTTGATCATTTTTTGGTTGCTTCATTGTTATGTAATGAAGATCAACAATTTTCATCCAGGGATACTAATTTCAACAAATGTTTCTCTATTGGGGTAGTGTCGGGTAATAGCTCAATAGTGGTGCATAAGGTGGGAATTCTCACTCAATGGGAAGAGTGGCCTCAACCCCGTGGACTAGATGAAAAGGTGTGAAACTAGTGGTAGTTTTGATTGTTGTGCGATAAGCCCAGAGCATGGAAAATAACATATGATGTCAATTGGTTTTATGTTTGTTAACCATGCGTTGCAACATGGTTTTTAAGACCTTGTTAACTGCTTCTACCTGTCCATTGGACTGAGGGTAGTATGGTGAGGAAAACTTGTGGGAGAAACCTAACCGAGATGAGAGTTCCATGAAAATCTCATTCTCAAAATGTTTCCCATGATCAGAGACTAGTTGGAGTGGTACTCCAAAGTGGGATATGACGTGGTTAAATAAAAACCGCGTTGTTGTGTCAGCAGTGTTGTTGAAGGTAGGCATGGCTTCAGCCCACTTGGTAAAGTAATCAACTGCAACGACTATGTATTTGTGTCTATTGTTGGATGTAGGGTTGCAAGTCATGAAGTCGATGCCCCATTTACAAAAGGGACCAGTGGTGATGACTGGGTGTAGAAGAGCAGGTGGTGCGCGTGCTTTGTTGGCGTAAAGATGGCATTTATCACATCATTTCACGGCATGGATGTAGTCGTGAAATAATGTAGGCCAAAAGTAACCTACGAAGATGATTTTCTGAGTAGTGGACAACCCTGAGAGATGGCCTCCACAAGCGTCATTGTGGCAGTCGTTCAAGACTCTGTCAACCTCGTCAATAGTTAAGCATCGAAAGAGTATGGTGTCGACTCCTTGCCGATATAAGATGTCCCCAATGAGGAGGTAGCGAGGTGCCTAGTGACGAATACGTCGACAATCATCTCTGGAGAGATGGTTTCCGAATTTTTGTGTTCGGAGATAGACAAGAAGATCGCCATACCAAGGATCATCTAAGGGGATAAAAAAAAGATGTTCATCAGGGAGGTTGGTATTGATCGGTGGACTGGTAGTGTCGAAGGGAAAAGCTGTGATAAGTTCAGAAAGGATGAGAGCTTTCTTGCTCTTAGGTGTTGAAAATTTGAGATCGTATTCCTAAAGGATGACGATCCATCGAGCAAATTTACTGTTAATTTGTCAATGACTGAGCAAGTATTGCATGGGGTTGGAATCTGCGATGACTTTGGTAGTTCGAAGCATAATGTAATGGTGCAGTTTTTGGACTGCAAGGACAACTACGAGGGCTATCTTTTCTTTGTGATTGTACTTCAAGGGTGTTCCTGAAAGGTTTTTACTAATGTAGTAAATCACATGCTCACGGGAATCATCTCCTATTTGGACAAGCACTCCTGCTACTGAAATAGTTGAGGCTAATATATAGAGGAGATAATCAAGGTTATAGTCAGGTGGACTAATCAACGGGGCGTTGGAGAGGTCTGCTTTGAGATCATCAAAAGTGGTTTGGGCATGTTTATCCCATTGAAATGAGATTTCATGACGAAGTAAGCGAAGGAAGCCATGTGCGTGAGTGGCGTAATCTGGGACAAAGCGTCGTAAAAAGTTGTGTTTGCCTTGAACTCTCTATAGTCCGCATAAATTCCATGGGAGTGGAATTTATGTGATGGCTTGGAATCTGAGGGGGTCCACAGTAATGTCAAATTGGAAAACTATGAACCTAAGAAGGCACCCAGCAGTGACAAAAAATACGCACTTGAGGGGGTTCAAGAGGATATTGTATTGACGACACCTATGGAAGATGATTCGTAGATTATCGAGATGTTGAGTGTGTTTCTTAGATCAAGCAGTGAGGTCGTCTAAGTATGTGAGGATGATACAAGCCAGATCGTGAAAAATGTATGTCATGATTCGTTCGAAAGTGGCGCCAACATTCTTGAGGTCAAATGGCATGACATGATACGCAAAGGTGCCCCAAGGGGTCGTGAATGTGGTTTTGTACTGATCAGAAGGGTGAATTTGGATTTGGTTGTAACCAGAGAAACCATCCATGAAGAACAAAGCCTTGTGACCTATGCAATCATCGATTATTTGGTCAATGAAGAGTGTTGGAAAGTTGTCTTTGGGACAGGCGTGATTGAGGTCACGGAAGTCCGTACAGACATGGATAGTGCCCTATTTTTTTTTAACAGGGACAGGGTTGGAGACCCATGACGTATAGGCTATGGGGTAAATGAACCCTGCAGCGCGTAGTTTGTCAATATTGGTTTTGATGGTCGCTTCTTTGGATGGGTGTAGCAGTCTCTATTTTTGGCAGACAAGTGTGATATCAGGCCAGGTGTCTATGCAATGTTTGATATTAGAGGGATCAAGGCCAGGCATATCTGTGTATGACTGGGAGAAAATGTCCCGGTATTCCTGGAAGAGGGCTTTGTAGGTGGTGTGTTCTTTAGGAGAACATGCAGCGCCAATGGTGATTTCCTCGATAATTCTTGATTTGATGGAAATATCTATTTTCATGGTTGGGGATATATTGGCCATATTTCCTTCCTCGAAAGCATCAGGGGCATGGATAGGGTTATTGAACCAATCTATATGCCCTGATGGGAGAAAATATTTGGTTTCGATTGTGTATATGGGGTGTTGGTTAGGAGGCGTGAAGGCTTCCTGTGAAAGAAAGAGCGCTCTTTGGTGGAGTGAGTCCCATGGGCAATTGGGGGTAGTTAACTCCTCGAGGATATCTTCATCACAATGAAACTAGCGTGAATATAGGGGATCAAGAGGAGTGACCTCGATGACTGTCACTGTGGTGTTGTCTCCTTCCGATAAAGACGTAGGGGGATTGATGGAGGGGGATTGTGATGGTTCGCTCGACATAAACCAAATATCCAGATATTGTGGGTTAAAAATGGTAGTCAAGTGTAGAATTTTCGTGGGGAAATGAATTGGAGAATTGGGGGGATTTGGGGGTAACTCCTCAAATAAATCATCTAGGAACCATGGGGGAGAAGGGAGTGCCTCAGGTTCTGGTGGGAAGATATGAACCATATCAATTGATGGGGTAAGGGTATTTATCGGGTCTGTTGGAGGAGGGGGGGTATGGTTTTGAATAGGGGCTAGTTGACGACACCTATATTTAATGATCATAGGACAATGATATGTGAAATGATCAAGTGATTCGCATAGAGAGAAAGGCCATCTCATGCGTTCGCTGACTGAGGTTGTGACATAATGGATGTCGGTGATAGCAGGTGGGGTGGGTGTTTGCTAATAACTCTGGCATACAGCTGTTAGTGTCTGTTGGAATTGAGGTAACGCTGGACAGTGGTGTGTGTAATGGCCATATTCTGAACAGATGGCACAGGCAAATTTGGTTCGCAGTCCTTTGTTACTTGTGTTCTGTGAGATAGCAGCAATACTGGAGGAAGCGACGAGCGGTGGTGGTGCTCAAGGGAGTTGGATGAGATTATGTAACTCAGGGAGAGATGGGCATTTGTTGGTGGGGTGTCCATATTTCTCGCATAGCGTGCAAGGAGGTTGGATTCATGGGGGAAGTGGAGTTGTGGGCTCCTTCTTCTTTCGCCTACCCCCATCTATAGAAGAGGGGTTAGTGAGTGTGGGTGTAAGGGGTATGGTGGGAGTGAGCATGGGAATCTGCATCGATATTCCTTCTATTCGGGGAGGGAGGGATGGTTGAGTAACCATCTCAGGTGCATGTAAATACCAAACTAGGATTGCCAACACGATATTAGGAAGGGTAAGTGTTGCACTGACCTGGAAATCTTATACACCTGGTGGGGGGTAAAAGAAATGGATTTGAGTAATGGCTTGGGGGACTATTTCCCAAATCGAGATCTGGTCTTGGG
Source organism: Picea glauca (assembly GCA_000966675.3). Lineage (NCBI taxonomy): Eukaryota > Viridiplantae > Streptophyta > Pinopsida > Pinales > Pinaceae > Picea > Picea glauca. Next base: position 643,047 of record JZKD02S0758769.1, on the reverse strand, counting down.
GAAGATCAGGAACAAGTCGAGCTAAATTAGTTCCAAGGGATTCCTGAGGGAGAAGTTATGCGACTAGTGGGACATCAGGGATGAAATAGGCCTCAGTGGGAGGGAGGTTAGTTTCAGTTGTCATTTTGTTGGAGGATACGACGCATACTTGTGCTTAGGGATGGAGGAGCGGTGGTGCTCCGTGGTATGTCCCTAGCAAGGATGGGTCTTTGAAGATTCTGGGGCCCATATCAATGAGTGGATAGGCATCGGGATTAGTGTGGATAAAAGGGAGGATGTTATCGATGTTGGATGAAGGGTTAGGCTCGTAATGTGATACTTGATCGATGGTAATGATCTTTCCATTATGGGGAAACATCATGGTTCGGAACACAGAAGAGGCAACGACCTTCATAGCATACATGTAGCTACAACTAAACATGATATTGTAGTCGAGCAGGGCATCGATAACCTCAATGTCAATCAGAATGGTTTTTTCCCCGAGCTCGATGGGGACATTTTGGAAGAGTCCTTCGGGGGATGAGGATATGCCATCGTAGGTTCTTAAGGTAATGGAAGATGTTATGAGTTTGGGGGAACAAAGTTTCTGCCATACAGATTTGGACATGATACAAATGGATGTGCCTTCATCAATGATGCATCGGTGAACTGTAATGTTCCGAATTTTTATAGGGATTTGAAAAGCAATAAGAGTGGGGAGGCGAGGTTCTCCACTGTCGAGGTCAAATGTGATGAGTCAGGTATCGACAGGGTCGAATTATCCCAAGGCAGAAAGTAAGGACTTCTGCTGGATGGGACAAGTTTGAAGGACTTCTAAGACTAACATGGCAGCCGAAGATTGTGCCAAGTCATCGACCAAACTATAATTATGATCTGCCCTAGCTTGAGGATTATGGACATTCCTGCGTAATGGGATGCGAGGAATACGAAGGGGGGTTTCAGTATTAGGGCGAGGAATTATGAGAGGGGGTTCGGTTGTGACTGGAATTTATTCCAAGGTGGTGGGAGTTGATTCAGTGGGTGTGCTATACTGATGACTGCGTGTTTGCAGAAGGACTTCTTCCTCATTGGTAAGGAGGATAGTGAGATCGGCAGAGGTACCTGTATTGGGATATTTTCCCAACTATGGTGGGGTAGGTTGCATGTCTGGTTGGGTATTTATCACCCCTTGGTGTGAGATGGGGGTTTGTAGTACAGTTGGGAGGGGTTGCTGCACATATGGTTGTAAGGGCTGCTGAGGTGCAAGAGGTGCTGAGGGACGTGGTCCATTCACATAATCTTTCATCCGCAAAGTCAACGATTTGGGGGCAATGGTGAGTATAGTGACCAAACTCACCGCAAAGGGCACAAGGGAAGGTGGTCCTAACATTTTTTTTGTTCCTTCCTTGATGTTTGTTGTTTTTTCCCCCTTGGGGGTTTTGATTCCCTTGGTTTTGGTTGCCCCCAACAAACTGGTTCTGCTGGGGTTGGTTCTGGTTTCCTCCTAGTCCCAGATTATTATTGTTCCGATTTTTTCCTTTCTTTCTGGTATTGTTCAATTGATGGGGTGGATTTGTCGTGTTCAAATGTTCAAAATTTTAATTTTGCTGAATGGGAGAAGGTTGAAAAAAATTAACCCCGACGTGTGGTGGTCCTTGTGGTGGATCCATAGGCTGTGGGGGGCCAGAAAATGGAAATTACGGATTGTGTTGAGGCGATGCTCCATAAGGTACATAGGAGGGTGTGGCACTTTCATTGGTGCTTAGGGTATAGGTGAAGGTAGAGGGAGTACTGACACTTGGTTGGATAGGTGGGTGCTTTAGGGGTGTCGACGGGGGTCCACTTATGGGTGGAGGTAGGGCAACAGGGTATGGTTGTTGATAAGGGGGAGGAAGATAATAAGGGATAACTCCATATGCCAACGGATATTGAGGTGTGCCATACATGGGTGGTTATTGAGGCGGTGGGTTGTGGTGTGTAGTGTTACCAATCAATCTATCTGCTAAGTGAGACATCCCAGGTTTGTCTTGGCCAAATGGCATGGGTCTTGGGGCATCTGGGAGTACCATGTATAGGTATCCGGACTGGGCATAGATGAGTTTGAACTATTGGGTCTTGCTAATGGCTTCTTCTTCAGTCTGGGGGAAGGTGGCGGCCAC
>JZKD02S0758769.1:617769-632212 GCA_000966675.3 Picea glauca | reverse complement strand
GACAAAGCACATTGATGTTCAATATCACTTTGTGAGAGACATGATTGAAGAAAATAAAGTATCACTGATGAAGGTGGACACTTTGAAGAATGTTGCATATTCATTAACAAAATCTATGAACACTGAGAAGTTATCTTGGTGTAGAGGATCCATGGGCATTATTACCCTGGATTGTTGACTATGTAACCCTGTAACCCCCTATGTGCAAAGAAAACAACAAGTGGGAGAATGTTGGGTATGTGTTATATTCTTTGCACGAGTAGTAGTTTCTGAGCATCTACACCAGGTGCGCGGGGGGGTTAGAGGGGGGGCGAAGCCCCCCACGCAGGGGATTCAGGGGCAGTGCCCCCAAAAAAAAATTTCACACCGTGACAACATATTTCCGGGACCACATGATATTTAGGTGATTTTTCAGCACATGGTTTTTTGCCAATGGTTTTCTATTTCCAGTTAAGGAATTAGGGTTTTGGACTAATCCAGGTCATTGGGTTAGGGTTTTGGATGCCACTGGCTCCTATATGTATATTGTATTGTAAACAATGTAACACAATGTATGAATATAATATATGCTGGTTTTCCCAATTTGGGTTTCCAGGGGAAAAATCTCTGTGTAATGTTTGCATTTTCCATTGTATCTTTTCTATTCTTTTCTAAATATCTGTTTACAGTAGACATTGTACAAAATTAGAATTTACACCCCTTTCCACTGAACTGTTTTGGTCTCTTTTCCGGATGTAGTTTCCAACAGTGTTATTCATCATGACCGCTCTTCTTGCAATGAGTGCAAGATGGTTTTCTTCCTTCTCTCGTTACTATAGAGGTCTTCTTGTCCTTCCTTTTGAACTTCTTGAAAATATTTTGTGGGAAATTGGAAGATTTCTTCGTGGGATCTTATTGAACATGTTCCCCCCTACTCTCAAGGTGATTGGCTTGCACACAAACTTCGTCAAGACTAGTGGGGTTAAACAAGAGAAAAGTATGATGAATATAATTAGGAAGTGCACCATTATACTTCATTAAAGTTTCATAAGAATCCAAAGGCATGTTCAATGCTAGAGATTTATTCCTAAATTCTTCTGTGAAACTTTGTACAGTCTGACATTTACTCTATCTCAAAGTTTTCCATTCCATCATTGCTTTATGAAAATACCCTAATGGATAGAATTGATTCCTTATCTCTTATTTAAATTTCCACCATGAGGAAAGAATATTACCACACTTACTTATGTCCTGTAGTTTGCTCTCCCACCATACGCGAGCATTGCATTCCAACCAAAGAGAAGCCAGTTGCACTTTAACTTCCTCTTCGTCAATATACGGAACACGACAATATAGTTCAACCTGTCGGATCCAATTTTCTAATTTCTTAGGATTAGAATCTCCATTAAACATAGGTAAAGCAGACTTTACATCAAGCTTTAATAATGGTTTCTTAAAAGAGGCTTTATGGTTAGAATACTCAGAGGAAGAAGAACTAGAACTTGAAGGTGAATATCGAGGCTCATGAGGATCTCCTCCAAACCCTTGGTTTACCGAATCATCATCATCTGCATGTGCTTCCTTTTTCTTCCCTTTCTTCTTCATCCTCTTCTCGTAATATCCATACATTCATTCAACCATTTCTGACATGTGATAAAAGACCATGTGAAAGTTTTTCTCATGTTCATCACACTTGTCCTCTTCTACCATTTTCTTCCTTAGGGATGCATGACCAACTTTGAGATTGAACATCTTAAGAGATCCTTCACCCTTCTTATGATTGGCCCTAGTAATCATTCATACTCAACAATTCAAGTCAAATATGACTGCTCTAATACCAACATGATCCGAGATCTTTTCGTCAAGTGACTTATTAAAGAACTATGTTAAATGAGCATAAACAAAAGTACACCATAAAGAAGGAAAATCTCAAAAGGAAAGATACATTATCATGAAATATGAATGCAAATAAATTGATAACAGAGTTCGTCCCTGGTGGACTACATCTCTGGGTCCTGCTCTCAAATGGGTAGGTCTTTTTATTAACTCCACAAAACTATTGGGAAAAATACATAAGTATACCTCATTATAGAGTTAAGCCATAGAAGCTTTGATCAGATCATAAAACTAACACCACCACAGAATTCTTGGCATCGTTTTACCTAAAAATGACTGTCTCCACACCTCAATCTGAGTCAGACACTTTTTGACCCCTGATTCACCCTTGCCTCGGTTTATGTGTCAATGCTCCTACAATAAATGACTGGACATATCTCGAAGTTTGTTCCAATTCTCGAACTGCATGCCAAAATCTTGAAAATTGTGCCCAATTCTGTACAAGCGCGCTTGGTCTCACCTCTCATGATCTTGTGTCCTGAACTCTAGTCGAGACCCCCTTATTATACAATTTTTTCAATGGTTATTCAATAATGAGGAAGTTGGGTGCATTGGTTATGGAGGCTAAGTTAAGGTGTAGGTTTTTGGGGAGGTTCGGGGTTCAAATCCCATGGACTACCCCCTTTATCATATTGTTGGCACGCTCCGCTAAGTCTGGCGGTGGTTTTGGTGGGTGGTTAAATGGTGGAATGTTCTAAATACATTGGAATATGCTATATTTGGTGGATGGTTGGGATAAGCCCCTAAGATGGCAGAAGGTTGTGGTCTTATGGAAGTAATATGGAACCAAGGGCTGGGCCAAAGGCCTAGCCATTTTCTCCCCCACATGAAACACTTGTTAAGCTTAAATAATATTTGCACCACTTTACAAATAAGAACGATAGTGTGGTGTAATGGTAGCATGATTTGTGGGGACTTTGGGCTAATGAGAGGTCATGAGTTCGACTCTTGGGGAGTCATATAACTTTTACACACCAACCATTGGAGGGGTTCCAAGTGGAATCCCATGACTGGGCCATGTGGCACCATATAATTTGTCCACAAAACTACCACTTGTCACAATTTGATTTTCCCATGAAACTGACACGTGTCATCACCTAAATTGCCCTCGTGTATTCCATCCTTCCCACATCATCCCATGCCAAATAAGATGTACAGACGTGCCACGTGTCACCATTGCAGTGGTGCCACATGTAACTTTGACTTTTTGACCTTTGACCAAGTTTGAATGAACTTTGACCACTTATAACTTTTGATCCATAACTCTATTCGATGAGCCATTTGCGTCGTTAGAAATATTGCAACATGCTCTTCGTGATAATTCCCTTTTAACTAAGTTTTGGGAACTTTGAATTTTTTCCCTTTTGTTGTCTTTTGAAGCCATTCTAAGCATTCTAAGTTTCTTCTGTGTGGTTTGAGTTGTTCTTAGACTTCTCTGGATCCTTTTTGGGTAAAATATGAATGATATAAATGTGCTCAAGAAGAAATTAAAAAATTCATTTGTGATGAAAGATTTGGGTGCTGCAAAGAAAATCCTTGGTATGAGAATAACAAGAGACAGGAAAAATCGCAAATTGACATTGTATCAAGGTGAGTACATAGAGAAGGTGTTGGAGAGGTTTAGAATGCCGAATGAAAAAAACAGTTAATACACCTTTGGCTAGCCATTTCAAATTAACTAAGGAAATGTGTCCCAAGACATAGGATGTAATATCCCTCGGACGAACCCAAATGTAAATGTAATCCAAGTATATTTAAGCTAGTGAGTTGTTTAGACATCATTTTTGTAATACACCATTCATGGCATGGTGCGTGCATATACTACATAGTAAAGTGATGTAGTGTGCACATTTATGGATACCACACACAGTAACTAAAGAGCACGGAACCTTGAGGTCAGCGGATACCGCGCGCGGTAACTAAAGTGCGTGCAATATTAAGGTCAACAAACCTTTATATATATGATATGCATTATAGACCAGTGAGCCAGTATTATAAGCCATAATGCTTATGTTTTGGAATTAGGCCAGAGTGCCTAGATGTTAAAGGCCAGTGCGCCTATTCTATATATGTCTCATGATTAATATAAAATACATCGTTGCACATAGAAGGACCACAATAAAAGAGAAGGGGGACTAGATTCCACCAAATAGGGATAGGGAGGGCCTAAAGTTAAGAACAGGGCTAAGCTAGAGAGATTAAAGCCGAAAACAAATATTATATTAATATTTCTTTAAAAACATAAAGTACGGATAATTAATTTATCCTAAGTCCTAAAGTAGGGGACAAGTGTATCAGAGTAGCTTCCAAAATGAAAAGTGTCAAGTTGGAGACATGCATACTTATTGCCGAGACTTAGTTCCTTTGGGGGGATCGGCCATTGTGAGGGGTGGATGAATTGCTGAGAATCTTACCATTTTCCTTCGACCAGAGAACCAATATCTGGGGGATACATTATGTCAATTCCTGGAGATATTCTGGTATTTTCCCACCACTTTACCCAGACCAGATCGATAACCATTCATGTTGGTGTACCTGTCAGCTTGGGAGAGGGATTGAAGAGGTGGGTTGTCAGGCCCGTGAGCAATTCTCTGAGTGAGAGAATTGTTGGGGATCGATTTCCTGAAGGTGCTAAACTGCGACTATAGCACTCTGAGACTTTCAGTCTGGCCTGTTGCTGAAGCCCTGGAAGGGAAGTGGGGCATCCGAGGGACTGTTGAGCAGAGAAGGGGCACACTTCCTTGGGTGGGATAGGGATGTGGGGAAGGAGAGGCTGTAGGTTGTGGTTGAGTGAACATCTGAGAGGGAGTCCTTCTGGTTGATCGTGTACCTTTGGCCTGGTTGGGAATCCCTTACCTGGTTGGAGTCTAGTCCCAGCTCAGGGGTGAATCCTTGTTGAGAGTGATGAGTAATGTAGTCTAAGGATGGGAGGTTTGTGGACGGTCTACACGCAGTTGGTGACATTCCTACCAAGATCAGTACCGTCTATGTGATGAATTTACATGTTGCATTATCATTTATGTGTTATTTTATGGGTTTTATTGCATGTGTGGCCATAATTGTCTATATGTTTAAGGGTATACCCCTGTGTAGGTTGCATGTCTGTGTTTACTGTTAATTCAGCCTGAAAATCATATATTTACATAATGCAAGTGTTTGTTTATGCTTTATATGTGAAGCTTCCGCTAAATCATTGTATGTATATGTTTAATTGCATACAGTTCAATATGTATGTATGCATGTGTGTATATATATGTATTTGAAGAGAAAAAGTTATGTGACATAACTCAGTTGAATATTGGGGTGTTATAATATGTTGTTAGAACTAAGTTAAGTGCCTGAGTAGTGAAATTCCCTGGGCCTATTGGTGGTTGGGGGTATGTTACAGTATAGTATCAGAGCGTCAATTTTTTACACTGAGTCTGAGTAGGCCAAGCCAGTCGAATGGAGATGAGATTACAGTATGGTATATAGTATATTTGTGTTCATGGAAAATTGAGCCACCGCACGGAAGAATAATATGTAGGGATGCGCACGCTAATTTAGCATTGCGCGGAGTGCATACACATAGTAAGGGTGCACGTGATGTGTGCAGTATGGTAAGGCATAGTGAAGTTTGGTTGGTACACACACAGTATGAGTATGATTTGTATCGCTACAGTGCAGGCAGGGGTGCACGCAGGTGGTTGCGCACGGTAGCGACAGAGTATTCGATGGGGGCATACAAATTATTGTACGTGGTAAGGCATATTGAACTTTAGCATGGTGCAATGCATAGAGAGAAATGCATATGGAATATCCGAATGCAATACAGAAACAGTGCGCAGTGGATATTGGCGCGCAACACAGAAGTAGTGCACGCAAGTTATTAGCGCGACGAAGAGGAAATGTATAGCAGATACAGGTGCATGGAAGTATGATTTACCTTATAAATTCACTTTGCATGATAAATAAAAGAACACAGGTTGAATTTTATGCACGTAAAAATTGTCTAAAAGGATAATTAAGACAACGAGCCTGAGTTTAATAGAAAATTTACATAGTATTCAAAGAAAGAGGAATACACAACTACATTGAAGTATTATTTAAATTGAGTCAAGCGAGTGAGATGAATTCTGATTTTTATTCAGACAATTGAAAGTAAAATATAATTTACAAGAAGACACATAATATTAAAGGAAACAAGATTCATATCACCATCAGTTATAATCTTGTCATAAGCAATACAAAATCCACTTATGCGCTTATATATTCATTTAAAATCTGAAATTAAAAAAGGGAATGATTCAAAATAGTAGTTTCCCTATTTAAAGAGACCATACAAGAACAGGTCTATCATCTCCAAATTTCCTTACCTCTTCTACCATATGTCCAAAAATCACTGAAATATACTCAATTTTATTTGAGGGCTCATTTCAGCTTAGCTAGCTCCTCCTTTAAAGAATCTAACCAGACTGGTTGATTCTCTCCAACACATTCAATTGCTTTAGCGATGAGTTCTTTCTTCTGTCGCTTTCTTTGTTTCTTCTTAGCAGCTGGTCTGTTGATAACTAGATCTCTCATGATTGGATTTAGCCTGATTTCCAATCTCGAATCAGTAACAGGTACTGTGTGAAATTTAGTCGCCAGTATCTATGCGACTACCTTTTCCTTCGTACTCATAGGAAAATTTAGCATGTTGCCTGAATAACCAGTCTCATTAGATTTAACTAGGTCCATATACCTTAGTTGTGGAGGCACCAAAATACTTTTGCAGAGATGAGAAGTTCAAACCAGTTTGGAGACTGCTCATTGATGGATAAGATGATGCTTCCATACCTGAGAGTTGGTAATTATAGAGCCTCAATCATGAATCACTGACAGACTTGCGCACAAGTACGATGGGTTTCCATGCTCAACTAATCAATTTCAAAATGATTAAACTTTTTGAGTTCGTTGCATGGCAGCGTTCACCTAACTTCAAACCACTGTGATGTACCGAGCAAATGAGACAGAGTGATCTGACTATCCGTCACCTGTCCCACAAATGGTGGATTTGACATATTGAAGCATGTCACATCGGAACTTATACAAAGGTGGTTTCGGAAAACCACCTTTCACTCGATGTACCTTTGCATGATGATGTAGTTCTTACTAAGTTCTCAAACTTGGGTCTTGTCTAAGAATTGTCCTGGTGGAAACAACAAGAAATCAGAAAAGATAATTCTGATATATTTATTAAGCCAAAATAGTTCATATTTCTCATGGATTGTTGACTTAGTTAACCTAATAAGTTTTAATGGCTACACATTTTGCAGAATTAACAACAACTAGATCAGATCATATCAGTACTGAATCCATAGGAATGGAAGAGACATGGGGAATTTACACTCAACAAGATGATAGCAGAGGGATGAATGTCCATTTGGACATTGAAGGAACAAACTCCAATGGACATGGAGAGGAAATGGATGAAAACCTGAATATGGTAGAGACCATTAAACATTTGCAAAAGGATGTCCAAAGCCATAAAGTTGATAATGAAAGTCTTAGGAGAGCCAACGAGCAGCAGGATGACTTCAACATGAAGTTATTGCAAAATCTGAACAGAATAGAAAAGAGATTGGAAAATGAAAGTGACTCAAGCAAATATGGAAGTCACAAACCTTAGAATGAGAAAAAGAAATCAGGAAGTGTTAGCAGACACCACCATCACTCCTCAAAACATTCCAATAAAAGAGAAGGTAGCAGCACAAGTTCATCCCCTGTCATACATCATAAGAGGTCTGGGGTGGATGAGCTACGAGGAGAAATGAACAAAATCAAACCTCCTACATTTGATGGTGAGCACAAGAAGGATAAATATGTAGAAACATGGTTGTTGGGCATGAGAAAGTATTTTCAATTACACAATTATTCTTCTCATGCAGAGGGTAGAATTTCCATCTATCAAATCAAAGGAAAGGCGTCCATGTGGTGGGATCAACTTGTGCAGGTACAACACATTAAAGAGAAAAGTGTTACTTGGAGGGAATTTAAGAAGTATTTTGAGAAGAAATGCTTGACTAAGAGATATTATGACAAGAAAATGAAAGAGTTCTTTGAACTCAAGCTTAGAAGCATGACCATAGATGAATATGAAAGAAGATTCCTAGAACTACCAAAGTACGTCTCTTTCATCAAGGGTGAGATAGTTAAAATTCAAAGGTATTTGAGTGGATTGCCAACATTCTTTAGTGACAAAATACAGTATGATGATCCCAAGACATTGGAAGAGACCATAAGGTGAGCTAAATGTCTATATGATCGGAAGAAAGCAAGGCCAACTTTCCAAAAAGATTGGGAAGACAAAAATAAGTTCAAGGTGAATCAGAGGAAGAAAGGATTTAAACCACCATTCTTCAGAAATATTCCACAGGGACCACAAACTCCTGAAGATCCCAAAATGATAGAGGCAGGAGGCCAAAGGCCAAGGCAACCACCTATTCAATGTTGGGGTTGTAAAGGAGATCATAGATTCAGAGATTATCCTCACAGAGGTGAAAAAGGAAGGACTGTTTATAATGTACAGTAGGATGAAACAGTGGAGGAAAAGGGAAGAAATGTGCCAAGGATCTATGCAGCCCTGGATAACAAGCAAGAAAAATATCAGTCACACATGATTGAAGTGGAAGGTATGATTAGCAACCAAACCATTGCTATTTTAATTGATTCAGGAGCTAGTCATAGTTATATAGATCCTAAGATGGTAGAAATTTTACAATTGCCAAGAAGCAAGCATGGAAAATATTGGTTGGTACAGTTGGCTACAGGAACCAAAAGAAGGGTTAATGAGATGGCTAAGTCATGACTCGTGGACATGAACGGACTGAACACCAAGGAAGATTTGAACATCTTACCTTTAGGTTCCTATGCCTGTTCAATTGGGATGGATTGGTTGGAATCACATCATGCTCTATTGGATTTTCATAACAAATCATTCACTTGCTTGGATGAATAAGGGAACCAAAGGAAAGTGCATGGAATTCCTAGGGCAGTAACCGTTAGATAAATTTCAGCATTGTAGCTGAAGAAATGTTATAGAAGAGGATGTCAAATATATGCAGCTCATATGGAGGAGACAACTAAAGACAAGGTGCCAAATTTGGAGGATTATGTAGTCCTGAAAGAGTTTGAAGATGTATTCAAGGAAGTACCAGGACTACCCCCAAAGAGAGACATTGATTTTTCTATAAATCTTACACCAGGAGCAACTCCCGTGTCAAAGACTCCTTATAGATTGAATACATCGGAATTGAAGGAGTTTCAAATGCAGCTTGAAGAAATTCTGAAAAAGGGATATATACACCCAAGTGTATCACCTTGGGGTGCCCCAGTCTTGTTTGTGAAAAATAAATATGGAATGTTAAGATTGTGCATTGATTTCAAACAGTTGAATAAAGTGACTGTAAAGAACAAGTATCGTCTGCCAAGGATCAATGATCTTTTTGATCAATTGAAGGATGCAAAGATCTTTTCAAAGATAGATCTCAGATCAAGATACCATCATGTAAGAATTAAGGAGGAAGATATCAACAAGACCGCCTTCAGGACAATGTATGGTCATTATGAGTTCACAGTGGTGCCATTTGGTTTGTCAAATGCACCAGTTGTTTTCATGTGCATAATGAATGGTGTTTTTCGATAATATTTAGACAAGTTTTTCATTGTCTTTTTGGATGACATTCTTATATACTCTAAGTCAGAGGAAGAGCATGAACATCATTTGAGGATGGTGTTGCAAGTATTAAGGGAGCATCAGATGTATGCCAAATTGAGCAAGTGCTCATTTTATCAGAAACAAATTCATTATTTGGGGCATATCATCTCAAAGGATGGGATAGCAATAGATCCTGAGAAGATAGAAGCCATTAGAGAATGGTCAACACCAAAGAATGTGACAGAGGTCAGATCATTCATGGGCCTTGTAGGCTAATACAGGAGATTCATTGGAGGATTCTTAAAGATAGCACACACAATCACTTCCTTGCAAAGATAGGGTATGAAATTTCAGTGGACATCGGACTATGAAAGGAGTTTCCAACGTTTGAAACAATTATTGACAAGTGCTCCAATACTAAGGATTGCAGACCCAAATGAAGATTTCATTGTATGCACATATGCATGTAATGAAGGACTTGGTGGAGTCCTCAGTCAAAATGGATTTGTGATATGTTATGAATCAAGGAAGTTGAAGAAGCATGAAAGAAACTATGCCACTCATGATTTGGAGTTGGCATCCATAGTGCATGCCCTGAGGAAATGGAGACACTACCTCATGGGAAAAAGGTTTGAGCTAAGAACATACCACAATGGTTTGAAATATTTATTTGATCAGCCAAATCTAAATGCTAGGAAAAAAGATGGTCAGAATTTCTAAGAAAATATGACTTTGATATAAAGCATATCAAGGGGAAAGAAAATAAAGTGGTTGATGCACTCAATAGGAGGGTGCATGAACTATGTGATACAACCATCAACATGTACCAGACTGATGTTAAAATCAAAATTATGGAGACTGCAAATACATACCTACAATACAAAGAATTGATAGCAAAATTAGAGCAAGGCAAGACACCACAGAAGATGGATATTTATAAGTTGGGAGTAGATGGAATATTGCTACACAAGAACAAAATTTTTGTACCAAATGTCCAGGACTTGAAATGTATAATTTTGCATGAGATGCATAATGTTCCTTATGCAGGACACCCTAGATATCAGAAAACCGTAACAAAGGTCAAGAGCCAATACTTTTGGCCAGGTATGAAGAGAAAGATATCATAATACATCGCACGATGTATGGAATGCCAGAAAGTTAAAGAAGAACATAGGCACCTAGCAATATTGTTGCAACCTTTGCCCATTCTTGAATGGAAGTGGGAAGTGGTGAAAATGGATTTTATTACGGGATTGCCCAGAGCATGCAAGCTACATGATTCGATTATGGTGGTGGTGGACAAGCTTACAAAATATGCCCATTTTATTCCACTAAAAAAATACTCACAAGGTAGCAGATGTCGTTGATATTTTCATGAAGGAAGTGGCACGATTGCACTGAATTCCTAAAATGATTGTGTCTGATATAGACCCAAAATTCACCTCGAATTTCTGGAAAGGATTGTTCAAAGGATTCAGAATGAATATGAACTTTAGTACAACTTACCATCCTAAGTCTGATGGACAAACAGAGAGGGTGAATAGAGTGATAGAAGATATGTTGAGAATGTATGTGATGGATAAACCATCAAAATGGGAAGACTACCTACATTTAGTAAAATCCGCTTACAAAAATGGGTATCAGGTAAATATGAGCCCATTTGAAGCACTTTACGGTAGAAGATACAATACTCCAATAAGTTGGGATAACCTAGCTGATAGAACAGTAGTCGAGCCAAAGTTGCTCAAGGAGATGGAGGACCAAATGTTAAAAATTAAGCAGAATTTGAAAGCTGCCCAAGACAGACAGAAACGTTATGCTAATAAAAACAGAATCCACAGAGAAATCAAAGTGGGTGATCATTTTTTCCTGAAAGTGAAAACTAACAGGAGTTCCCTGAAGCTAGGAAGTTGCGCCAAGTTGGCAGCCAGATTTTGTGGACCATTTGAAATCCTAGAGAGGATTGGTCCAGTTGCTTATATGATTGCATTGCTTGCATCTATGTATGTTCATAATGTATTTCATGTATCATTTCTAAATAAATACATACCTGATGCTAACCATGTTATTGATTGGAATGTTATTCAGGTGGAGCAAGAAGGCGCTTTCCAAGTGCATCCGGTGCGCATTTTGGACTGAAAAATAAAACAACTTTGGAATCGAGCCATAGGGCTTGTAAAGGTCCAATGGACCTAGTATGGACCTGAAGACGCTACTTGGGAGCATGAGGATGCAATGCGGATAGAATACCCGCATCTTTTTGAAAGAAATTTGAAATTTTTTGTTGTATATGGGTACATGATGCACTGAGGACAGTGCATAAATAAGGGGAGGGGATTGTAATATACCTCAGCCGAAACCAAATGCAAATGTAATCCAAGTATATTTAAGCTAGTGAGTTGTTTAGACATCATTTTTGTAATACACCTTTCATGGCATGGTGTGTGCATATACTGCACAGTAAAGTGATGTAGTGTGCACATTTATGGATACCATGCGCAGTAACTAAAGAGAGCGCAACCTTGAGGTCAACAGATACTGCACATAGTAACTAAAGTGCGTGCAATTTTAAGGTCAGTGAACCTTTATGTATATGATATGCATTATAGGCTGGTGAGCCAATATTATAAGTCGTAATGCTTATGTTTTGGAATTAGGCGAGAGTGCCTAGATGTTAAAGGCCAGTGCACCTATTCTGTATATGTCTCATGATTAATATAAAATACATCATTGCGCACAAACCGACCACGATAAAAGAGAAGGGGGACTAGATTCCACCAAATAGGGATAGGGAGGTCCTAAAGTTAAGAACGGGGCTAAGCTAGAGAGCTTAAAGCCAAAAAGAAATATTATATTAATATTTCTTTAAAAACATAAAGTACGGATAATTAATTTATCTTAAGTCCTAAAGTAGGGGACAAGTGTATCAGAGTAGCTTCCAACATGACAAGTGTCAAGTTGGAGACATGCATACTTATTTCTGAGACTTAGTTCCTTTGGGGGGTCGGCCATTATGAGGGGTGGAAGAATTGCTGAGAATCTTACCATTTTCCTTCGACCAGAGAACCGATATCTGGGGGATACATTCCGTCAGTCTTTGAGCTATCCTGGTATCTTTCCTACCACTTTACCCAGACCAAATTGATAACCATTCATGTTGGTGTTCCTGTCATCTTGGGAGCGGGATTGAAGAGGCGGGTTGTCAGGCCCGTGAGCTATTCTCTAAGTGAGAATAGCTAGGGATCGATTTTCTGAAGGTGCTAAACTGCAGCTACAACGCTCTGAGACTTCCGGTCTAGCCTGTTGCTGAAGCCCTGGAAGGGAAGTGGGGCAGTCGAGGGACTGTTGAGTAGAGAAGGGGCACACTTCCTTGGGTGGGACGGACATGTGGGGAAGGAGAGGCTATAGGCTGTGGTTGAGTGAACACCTGAGAGGGAATCCTTCCGGTTGACCGTGTACCTTTATCCTGGTTGGGAATCCCTTACCCGGGTGGAGTCTAGTCCCAGCTCGGGGGTGACTCACTATTGAGAGTGATGAACAGTCTAGTCTAAGGTTGGGAGGTTCATGGACGGTCTGCACGCAGTTGGTGACATTCCTACCAAGATAAGTACCGGTTATGTGATGAATTTACATGTTGCATTGTCATTTATGTGTTATTTTATGGGTTTTATTGCATGTGTGGAAATAAATGTCCGTATGTTTAAGGGTATACCCCTGTGTATGTTGCATGTCTGTGTTTACTGTTAATTCACCCTGAAAATCGTATATTTATAGAATGCAACTGTTTGTTTATGCTTTATATGTGAAGCTTCCGCTATAGCATTGTATGTATATGTTTAATTGCATGCAGTTCAATATGTATGTATGCCTTTGTGTGTATATATGTATTTGAAGAGAAAAAGTTATGTGACATAGCTCAATTGAATATTGGGGTGTTGCAATATGTTGTCAAAACTAAGTTAAGTGTCTGAGTAGTGACATTCTCTGGGCCTGTTGGTGGTCGGGGGTATGTTACATAGGAGGAGATAGTTACATGTCCAGGTTCCCTTATTCATCATCATTTGGCAGCTTGATGTATGCAATGGTTTGCACAAGACTAGATATTACACATGCAGTGGGAGTTTTTAGAAGGTATATGAAAAATCCAAGTAAATAACGTTGGGAGGAAGTAAAGTGGATTCTCAGGTATTTGAGAGGTACTTCTACTCATGCATTATGTTTTGGAGGTTTAGTGATTGTTCTACAGGGATATGTTGATTCAGATATGACAGGTGGTAAAGATAGCAGGAGGAGCACCACGGGGTATGTTTTTACTGTAGGTGGAACAACAGTAAGTTGGATTTCAAAACTACAAAAGGTTGTTTCACTTTCAACAACATAAGCATAGTATGTTGTTTCTATAGAGGCTAGTAAAGAAATGATTTCGTTACAAAGGTTTATGGAGGAATTGGGAAAGAAGCAGGAGAATAACAAGTTGTATTGTGATAGTGAGAGTGTCATTCATCTTGCAAAGAACTCAGCCTTCCATTCAAATACTAAGAATATACATCTTAGGTACCATTTCATATGATCCGTCTTGGAAGATGGACATTTGAAGTTGGAAAAGATACATACTAGCTAGAATCCTGCATACATGTTAACAAAGGGAGTAACTAGGGAGAAATTGAGTTCCTTCTCATTTTTAGTTGTTATTCAAGCATGAAGGTGAAGATGGGAAATTTTCTAGGTCCAAGGCGGAGTATAGTCTAGCAGGTACAACAACAGTAGAGTTGTTGTGATCAGTCTCCAAGTGGGATATTGTTGGTTGTGGAGCCTGATTATCTTCATGATTTAGAGGTTTGTTCCAACCGTTCTTGGACCCCATTCCCTAATAGGGGGTTGTGGGGGGGC
>JZKD02S0758769.1:602760-614210 GCA_000966675.3 Picea glauca | reverse complement strand
GATATGGGCACAATTAATCACCTTTTAATCTAAAATTCTAATGTGATGCCTAACAATTGAAGATGTTGGCATATTCTTAGTCGTACTCCCAAATCAATAAATGTGATTTACTCTTAATAATTTTCTTGTATTTTTGAATGCATCACTTAACTTGTTTACTTTTTAACATTTACCTAATCATATTAAGAAATTACTGTAGCACCATATGATTGTCACGTTTAAATGATTAATCTTTAGGATTACCATCTCCCTCTTTGTAGAGAAAGCCCAAATCGTTTCTAGGCATTACGGGATATAGACAAGGTTCATGTCACTCATTTATGCGTGAGATAGAGATCTTAGGTCGAGAGTCCAAACTGAATCTTTTGTGTATTTGTTCCTACCTAGCTTCATTTATGTATGCGATAGCTAGATGATAAATGTTGGAGGCCTAAGGCGTAGAAAGGCATTCTTCTACCTATGCAGCCCCAGGTACACCGTCTGGTGGAGACCACAATGTTACATTATGTGACACTAATTTTGCCACCTCTTGTTCATACAATCAGAGCACGTCCCAACCCTACAATCCCATGAACACAACAAAACTGACTGATATATTTTGTTAGTTGTTTTTTTTTCATTGTTTTGACTTCAAGGTTACAGTTAGGGTTTTATTTAATTTCGGGGTTTATAAATTATGTGATTGTGCTAGTTATTAACAAAGAAAACGTCCTTTTTAACCTTTCCTATATTATACTCGTGATTTGCAACGAAACTCTTTGAACTTCCCAACCCATATTTCTATGCACTAGACTCTTTCTTCACAAACAAATTAACTTGCAAACGCCACAGTTCGCTTCATCAAAGGAAAGATCATATATTTGTGTAAAGTGTGTCACATGAAATTTGTCGAATTAGAAAAACCTGGGTAGAGAGTCTGTGATAGAGACACGGTCATTAAATGGAATGAGAGAGGTGCGTGATGTGGTTGCATGCGAATGTGACAAACCAAAGCCAGAACTGTTGGACCTCGTGTTTTGGTCAAAGCAACTCACATAAAAAGGCTTTGTCGGATTCAACAACGTAGCAAAATCAGATGAAAGCATCCAAGTTGCAGTAGCCATCGGTGGACGATGTGATACCTCGGTTTGTGTACACAAAAAAGCAACCTAAATGCATCTCGAGGCTTTTTCCTCATCGCATGTAAACTCAGAGGCTTCCTTCGACGGAGAATGAAGCTTGAAAATCAACTTGTCTCACGCTTCTGTCTTTTCCAGCTGCTTCTCTTTGCAATCTCAACATGAACCCAAAAAGTCACTTTATGTGAACCCATAAAACCTCCTTATGTGAACCCAATACGGCTATCACCATGACCCTTCAAACAACCCAACACCAAAAACTACCCTAGCAGCCACCTACCTTGCGGGACTTACTACAGACACTATTCAGGACCTAAGTGAACTTCAAGTAACCGTCTCAGTGAACTTTATCTAAGATTTCCAGTGAACTTTAGCATGACATTCCAGAGAACTCCAGATGATCGCAATAATAGGCAAACAGGTAAAGAATATAACATAGACAATATAATAGACAATATTCAGAGACGAAATGCGGAAGCTGATATTTTATATTAAAAGAGCAAGAGCGGCTTGGGTATTACAGACTCTGAGCACTGATTGCTCACTTCTCACCACACACTTATGCAATCTATAAGAAAGACACAAAGCTCAAAAGAAGGGAGCTTAGAGAACTTCGGACTCTACTGACTGACTAAAGACTCTTCCACCGAACCCTCCCCGAATGACCCTCTCTTCTCCTTATATACAAATTTTCGGAGAAAAGAATCATTCTCGGATGAGACATAAAACTTAATCAAAAAAACCCCAACCATAGAAATATTTTTAATCAAAAGAATCATTCTCGGATGAGACATAAAACTTATCTAAATGGAATCAAAATTACTTTTTAGATTTAGCAATCTATCCTTTGAAGATTTGGTAGAGTAATCATGCAAGAATCTCTGACCAAACTTCAAATCTACTTTATTCTGTACTAACAAATCTTAGAAATGTGGGTCAAACTGCGCCAAAAGCTAGAGAAGTGCTCTAGGTTTCTAAGATGCTTTTTACAAAGTGGAGTTTTAGGATGGTAAACCCACGGAAACCGACTGACACCACTATCGGCCAGTAAGACATGAATGGGCCCAATAGATTATTCCACTGGTTGGTCATGAAAATGATTGAAACGATAAGGATCCCAATGTTGCGTGTAGACTTCTCGGTACATCTGGGGATCTTCATTGCTATCTTCCTCTTGATGTAAGACATCTTTGGTTCGAATAACCCAAGGATGCCTTTCATTTATAAAACTTGACATGTACCCATTGTTGGAGATTTGGTTGAGTCGATGAACGTTATTAGAAAGATTTAGTTAATGAAACATCCATTCAACCTTGAATACATCAGGGTGTATAGCACTTGGATTTAACCCAAACTTCTTCCACCAATCTTCAAGCCATTCTGGTTCAGGATTTGTGTTTGCTCTGAAGTGAGTAGAGAATTTTACCATGCAATAGTAGTATTTGTACCTATCACTCCACAAACATATATGATCCCACATAGCCTAATATTGATAATAATTTATTTGGTGAAAGAGACTGGAAGGGTCTTGGTGAGGCCAAGACTGTAACGCCCTTATACGGTTTATCACCAGGTAGGAGTGGTCTGGAGTTGCTCTCCATTGATGAGAGGATTGACAGAACCATCTTCTGAATGAAGTTCTTAATGCGCTGAGATCTCCCATTTCTATTAACTTTTCACGGGCAACAATAGTAGAAGCTTGATGTATCCTCTGTATAACATGCTGGGGTGGTATAACATGAATGTTGGAATTTGAAGAGAATCTGGGCAGACCAAACTCGATTCCTTCTAACCACCTTAATTCCTAGTGTGGGGCCCAATTTTGGGAATAAGTTTCCCAATCTAAATTATCATCAATCTATTCAGTTACTGGTTTATTGTTTAAATCATCCCAGGTGTTAATAATAACTCGACTTTTGGGTTTTTCTGAACAGTATACAATATTTGACTGTTGTTTAGAGATAAAATTAAGTATCTTCATGACGAATGGATGTCCTTCTATCCCTGGCATAGTGATGAAATAGGTTAGGTTCCCTTTAGCAGTTTTGGTCGATCCATGCGGTTCAACAGCATCAAGAAAAGGAGTCCCCAATATACAATCTACAGGCAAATCTGCTAAAAGAAATTTCATTCCTAAAGCATATTGATCAAACCATAAAATGCCTTTGGGAATCTCATAATCAAAATCTGTGGAGATGTTTCCTAGCCCAATAACAGAGTAATTGCTAGGAAGCCAGTATTTGTAGGGAATCAAATTTTTCTGAAGGAGATTCATATCAGAACCTGTGTCAAGCAAGGCATTTAAGTGAAACATTTCTCCATTTATTTCTAAATTTATCTGCACATGATACTTCTAAAATTTGATAGGCAGGATCTTCATAACACTTAGTCCCTACAACTGTCTTGAGTTTTGGCCATGCTCAGTTGGAATATCCTCTAAGGGAGGAGGAAAAGATGTTACCTATTCTTTAAGGGCTATAATTTCTTGTCTAGCCCAAGCATCAATTTTATATGAATCCTCAGACTCTTTTCCATATTTTTGCATTTCTTCTTTTAGTTCAGCAACCTCCCTTTTGAGGGAAAAAACTTATTTTGCCAAGTCAGTGAGAGAGGGATGATGTAACTTGGTTTCTTTATTGTGCTTGATGAAGGATTTGGTATTTCTCTCAAACGAAGCCTCTAGGAATAAAGGCTTAGTTCCTTCTTTACAATAGGGTCCTGGAGTGCTTTGCTTTTCTTTTGTCATAGATTCTAAGAAGGATTTAAGCAAAGAAATTTTCATATCTCCTTCTGGAAAATCTTTTATTTGGGCCAGCATCTGAGCCTCTTGATCTCCGATACTATGGTACATGCATACTTTCAATTTTTCCCTTTGTTGTCTGGGGCTAGATATAGAATCAAAACCATAAGTTTCTTCACAAGAACAAAATTTAGGGTTATCACATTTGCATTGATGGTTGAGAAGAATATTTTCATCATCTTAAGTAAATTCAAATTCAGATGTTTCTGTTGATTCAGAACAACAACCTTCTTGTAATAGGTGAACGTCTTCTCTTTTCACAAAAGGATGATGTGGGCATTGATTTGTCAGATGGTCATTGGCTCCACATCTATTGCAATGCATCCTATGTGCTAGTTGTTGTGTTGTTTCAGAGTTATCTTTTTGATAAGCTTCTTTAGCCCTTTGTTTTGAAACCTTTCCTTTAGATATTCTTGAGTTCTTTCCTTCTGGACAAGAACTTGTTATGTGTCCATTTTTTCCATAGAGCCAACATTGCACTTGTTGTCTTGCTTGGCTAGAGTGTATCTTAAGCTTGATATCTTCAGGCTCATAGTAATGGGTCTTTTTCTTATATTTTCCCCTTTTCTTCTCTTTGAATGTTCTAATTTTCTTTCTTCTTCTTTTGGCGGGATCCGTGAGATACAACCCATATTTCTCACAAATGGACTTACTATCGGGAAGATGAGATAATGTGTTGATGGACTTATGGACTTTCATGTTTATACATAGTCCAATGAGATCTTTAGTAATGAGAGAATAGATTTATCCCCAAGTATACATCTCATAGGGTAATTTGAAAACTTCTTGCATCTTGAGATATTCTACAAATTTGCTTGGGATGGCTGCAAGATAGACTTGTTTCCATAAAATATTTTGGCTATATTTTACCTCAAATATCCTTTGTGTCCATTCTTTATGGAATTCTTCATATTCTGACATTTTCCTACATTTGACATTCATCAAAATCATTTCATGTTTTTCAACTAATTCTTCTTCAGTCCCACACCAATGTTCTAGGATTAGAGTGGTTAGGGCTCCTATCATATTATTTTGAGGGTTTCCATTTAAGTGGTAGATAATATCTCCTTGTTCATCCCTCAAAACTTCTGCTTCCATTTTGGTTATCATGATAGGTGAAGAGATAACTTCCCACCATTTGTTGAGTGTCCCTGTGAAGCATTGAATTAGACTTGCATGCTTATGTTTCACTTTTCCCTTTCATGCACATGACTTTGTAGGAGACATGCATTCTATCTATCATTTGTCGAATATGTCCAATAAATAAACCATCTATATTCCATTCAGGAAACCAATCTTCTGAGAATGTTTGAGTTTCAGGCATTTTTCCTTTTACTAGGAGGTCAGGTGCAGATGGTTTATTCATATGGTGATGAATATCCTCATAAGAAGGTCTTTGGACAGAAACTAAGGACAAGTTATTGTCTTCAGAGGAAGAAGAAGGTTCTTCCTTTGGGAAAAGGATAGGGAACTTTTTCTCTATAGTTGTTTCTTTGGGATTATATACAGGAGAAACAATAGAGATTGGAGAGTGGAGAAGGATAAAAGATTTGGGAATTGGTTTATCAGGAGCTTTCTCCTTTCTCTTGATTTCCAACAAAGTTTTTCCCATATTTGAGAAAGCTTCTCCCAATCCTTCCATTAGTTCCTCATGATTTTTTGCAGAATCACTAGACTTTAGCATTATCACATCTTGGGTTTTTGCCACTTGGCTGTGGATGTCTGTGACTCTGTCATTAATCTGATTTACAGATTGAATTATTGTATTTGTAGAGACTTGTAAGTCTCTAATATGCCATTTTCTGGCATAGTCATTTGTGACAAAGGTATGTGTTGCCTTACCTCTAAGAGCAGTGTTTGTCTAGTTTACTTGTTCTGTTATGGACTGGACTCTTTTTTCTATACCCAAAAGTTGGGTAGCTTCTTCTGCTAACATTAATGGTATAGCTTTAACTTGTCTGTTATTGTCTTCCAGTATAATACCTTTAAAAGGTGGAAAATTTGATGTAGATTCTACAGTTTTTCCTTCTAAACTTTTCCATTCATGCCGAACATAGATTTCTTTCCCTCCTTCCATCATCTAAACTGTTGGATTTTGAGAATTTTTTTTTCATTCATAAAAAGAAATCCAGAGTTCATTTTCAAAAATACATGTCTGCCAGTGTTTAGATAGACCAGCCTTTTCTTCATCTGAAGTAGAAAGATTAAATTTAGACGTTTCAGGATGGGTGAACAAATCCCAATTTAACATTTTCTTAATCCATGATTCTTCAATAGTATTCTTTGGGCATCCTGTCATGATTGAATGAAAATTGTGAATTTCATCAATAGATGGTCTTTGCATGGATGTAGGTAAGGGATTGTTGAATCGGCAGTCATGTATGACCTAGTCACATTGCTCTATGTACCCTAGACCATATCTAGGGGTCCCTGGTGGTCTCATTCCTTTATAAATATCTTGAAGCCTAGGATCTAATGTCTCTATGGTAGGCATGTAGTGAATCATGAGACAGTTTTGGATTTCATAAGTTGAAACACTAAGATCTTCAACATTCAAATTAGTACGGAAAGGAACATATGAATCCATGAAGAAATAAATAACTATTACTGCACAGGAAAGCAGGGCATTTAATTCTAGTTCTTCGCACCTGAGTGAAAGAATGTCGAATAGGCTCCTGGCCCACTGCTCACGCAATAACTAGTTAAAACTTGGAAAGTCACAGAAGTGGAAACCTTATCTTTCAAAGGCCCGAGACTTCTGATACGGCTTTCGGAAAGTCGCAAGAGTGGAAACCTTGTCTTTCAAAGGGTTGAGACTCTTGATACGGCTTTCAAGATTTAATTCTTATAAACAATAAATAATAGAGTGAGAAGTTTGTTATCATACCCAGGTCGAAAATGAGATTATGGCTCCGATACCATTTGTAAATTCAGAGGCTTCCTCCAACAAATAATGAAGCTTGAAAATCAACTTGTCTCGATTTGCCAGCTGCTTCTCTTTGCAATCTCAACATGAACCCAGAAAGTCACTTTATGTGAACCCAAAAAACCTCCTTATGTGAACCCAATACAGCTACCACCATGAATCTTCAAACAGCCCAACGCCCAAAACTTCCCTAACAGCCACAACCTGCCTTGCGAGACTTACTACAGACACTATTTAGGACCTAAGTGAACTTCAAGTAACCCTCTTAGTGAACTTTATCTAAGCTTTCCAATGAACTTTAGCATGACATTCCAGAGAACTCCATATGATCGCAATAATAGGCAAACAAGTAAAGCATATAACAAAGACAAGATAGTAGACAATATTCAAAGATGAAATGCGGAAGCTGATATTTTATATTAAAAGAGCCAGAGCGGCTTGGGTATTACAGACTCTGAACGGCTTGATGCTACTGGATCAATCATCTGCACAATATTTCCTCGTTAGTATGATCTCCATGCCTGGAAAATCACAACGGTTCGTTACTTTGATAATACATAATATAAAGGATGGAGAAAACCATAAGATCCGCAGCGAAATCCCCGATCTGAAACAATTTACCGACTACGCTAAACTAAATAACATGGTCTGGTTATTATTAATGCAATATGCAACGGAGACAGTATCTCACCCATCCTAAAAGAATCTGCATTTCAGGTGACAAGCTATAGTCCGTGTTTTTTCTTCCTGTGACGACTACCAAGAGAAGGACCCCAAAGCTATAGACATCAGCTTTAACAGTTAACTGCCCCTGCATAGCATATTCTGGTGCCATATACCCGCTGCATATCCAAATTTTAATGTCAACAACTATGTAGTGAGGGAAATTTTAAAGAAATGAGTCCTGATAAAGTGAAAGTTATTTGCAAAGCAAGCTGGAGTTTTGCATCCTAGAAAATAAAAGCGTAACCGAAGATTGAACTCCCAAAAACAAAGATGTTCTGAAAGTGTTATCGTCTTGAAATCTTACAAAGTTCCGGCAGCTCTTGTGCTGACGTAACTCTCATCTTCAGGAAAAAGTTTTGCAAAGCCAAAGTCTGCTATCTTGGGATTCAGTTTATTGTCCAACAAAATATTCCCGATGTATAATCCTCGGTTGAGAATCCTGGTGAAGATAAAGAAGTCCACGAGCTACTCCCAGTATGATGTTGTAACGCTTCTGCCAATCAAGCTGTCTGCGTTTGATTGGATCTGATACTAATTAATTATCAAAATAAGCTTGTTGAAACATTACTACATTTTATCTTTACATATTTGATAAAATGGAAGTGACTCACCGAAGAAGATTTTATCGAGGCTGTTATTGGGTATATACTCATAGACAAGCAACTTTCTGATCCCTCTGCAGAACAGTCCAAGAACTTTACAAGATTTCGATGCTAAATTTTGGCGAGAAGCTGGACTTCATTCAGAAATTCATTCTTTCCTTGCACAGAATTTAAGGACATCTTCTTCACAGCGATTTCTTTTCCATCCTGAGTCGTTCCCTGACAAAATCATGCAAAAGATCCGTTTGAAGATTTTGGGAAGTAGTTAAAAAATTTTCCTTCTAATACATATTTATTTTTCGAGTTAACAATTTACATCCAACAGTCAAGGCTGCGGTGAGAGCAGCCCACCGATTACTCTAATTTAAGTTTCTAAAAACTAGTAGAATCTTTCTTAACCTATGTTACCTTGTATACAGGGCCAAATCCTCCCTCTCCCAGCTTGTTATCATCGTGAAAATTTTCCGTAGCAACCACCAATGTTTCCATCTTAAACGTCACTATATGCCGATCCTCAATGACTAGACTGTCTTCCTCGACTTGCTGATGAACTATACAATCAAAATGCACAGATACATCAGAAAAACTGAATGATATGTAAATTGGCTCTTCCAATCATTTGGTAGGTCTCTCGAAGAATATGTTTGAAAACTGTGTTCTCAACAACAGTGACTGTGATAATGATTGTAATGTATTGTAACTGTGACGATTCATCATATCATATCTTCATACACGGATAAGCCAGATCCATTCCACGGCGCCACGATGTACTGAATATGGGATATCACATACCCATCTAAACCAGAGTCTGATAATATGAGCCTTTATATTTTGACTAGATGTTCATATGATCAGAACCCTCTTTTGATGGATCAGTGTACCACTGTAGTTTAAATGTTTTAAGAATTGATTCTTTGTGGGTGGTTCAGAATAATAGTAAAGGGAAATTGATTTTTTTACTTTGTAGAGTGATGGAATTATGGAAATCAGATATTTACTTAACTATAGTTTCATCAAATCTAACATTGCAATTTCGGTAATGATAAACTAGAAAAAGTCTAAAACTTAAAAGTCTTCTTCCTTCCATAACAAAATATTCTATTATAACTAAATATGAATGCATGGAAAACCAGGTCCGAATAATGTCCAATGGTAGCATTTTTGGGTTTTTCCTCAGATCCAATGTTTACCTTCTTTGTCTTGACTGGTTCTTTGAATTATGGTCTCCTGCAACTTTCTCCTTTTTATCTAACTTCCCATTGGGGGTTTATATATTGCTCAAGGCTGTCTGTTTCATTTATATTTAAATTTTGCAATTCATCCTCTCCTTCCCAAACAAAATATTCTATTATAACTAAAAATTAATGCATGGAAAACCAGGTCATATAATCATACCTTCGTATCCCCTTCGAAATAGGATAGACTTCCATCTTCTCCGAGTTGTAAACAAGCATACCAATAGCGCCAGTAAGCCGCCTACAACAAAACCCAAAGTTATGGGTTTCTTGATTGAATTCGTACTATTACTGGATGTGGGTTTCTTGATTGAATTCGTACTATTACTGGATGGTATGACCACCGGCGTATTATCTGGCGCTCCCGAGGGTGGTGGTGGTGGAAGAGCAGTCGAATTAAAGAAACTATATATTTCATAACGAACTATGCAACTTCCGAACAAACCCTGAACTCCTTTCCTTCCATAATAACATTTCAAAACATAAGGGGTTGTTTGTGACAGACATGCTGTGCAGTTCTCAGCAGATATATCTCTAGTGCACTGGACCAGACCGTAAATCTTTCGAAACAACGAGTCTGCAGTTGTTCCGAAGGCAAATAATTTAGATCTAGATACTGCTTCTGTTGACAAATTGCTCAATAGGTCCCGAAGAGCCGCGTTAAAGACATCAGGTTTCGAGACATTGTTTGAATTGAGATAAAACCATTCATAATTTATATCCAGTTGTACGAAGAAGCTATAGTTCTCATAACGCAAGTAGCACGAATCAAACCAAATTCTACCGCCAAGGGCATTCCCACAACTTTGACTTGCTTAAATGGTAGCCGTCGCGTTTACAGAACAGCTCTGGCATTGTTCAACTGTTGTGTCTCCCCTGCATTGGATGAGGCCATATAATCTGTCCGGACTTTGGCCAGACACAGAAGTGTTAAACCTAGTTTGGGGAGTGTCTCGAACAAGGTTAATAAAGACTGTATATCGGGATAATTGAAACGCACTGCCTCCTGTAAAGTCAACACTGTTACAAAAGACGTACTCTGCGTTGCAGATGTCTGGAGGAAGAGCAATGATGAAGACAAGAATAATTATGTAGAGTTTGATATTCATGAGAGGGCATGAATTCCTTTCATGGAAGTCGATATTCATAAAGACTCGAGTACCCATCGTCCACTGGAGAGCCTGCAGAGCATGCACATAGCAATAATGCTTCCAGAAATTCTCTCATAATGTGCGCATATATATAAATCAACCGACGAAGAATATAGATCATACAAAACAACTCAGATTACCCTAATTTTTTTAACCATATTCAATCTTTTTAAACCTAAAAATGAATCTGTTTACTACAGAATTAACCTATTCTCCAATCAATGACCAAAGTCAATTCATGAACCAAATGCTCCCACGGTGGACATTCACGGGCGATCAAAATTAAAAGGCTTCGCAATAGCCACCGCCAGAGCTATCTCTGCCCTTCCGACTTCTATTCACCTCGACGACTTTGATTTGCCCTTCCAACTCCTATTCATTTCCACGACTTTGATTAATTCATAAAGTCGACACTGGCTCGAACTTAGACGTCAATGACTCAATCCCGATCTTGGTGTCCCTTCCGCACATTGATTCAGTCAAACATCGCGGAGGAAAGAGACAATTTCTTTCGCTGCAAGTGATAATTATAGATTTAAAATATGATTTTATTATTATCATTTTTTAATTGACTTTCCTGCTCAGTACCCACCTAAGCTCTTCCACGATGCACGGAGGTATTATGTATATTGATTAATGAAATTAGGAAATGAGAGCTTATAATTTTAACATATATTACATAGTACACTTCTGTTTATGTCATTGTTATTATATAGAAATTATTTTAAATAAATAAATAACTTATGATGATGATGTTGATAAAGAAATAACCTAGGAAGATGTTAATTTATAGATTTGAAAAAAATAAATAGTAAAATATTGGTGTGTTTGGTTGTGTTAGTATGTTTTATGGTGATTTTCAAAACAGATTATTATTATTATTATATAATCA
>JZKD02S0758769.1:551926-572676 GCA_000966675.3 Picea glauca | reverse complement strand
CCCCCAGCTTGAAAATCTAGTGGCTTAACTCCAGAATGATAATCAAAAGCTGGAGACATGCCCCCCCAAGCTTCATTTCATTCGTCGACTTTGAGGTTGTCACCAATTTCTATACTAGATGGAGAAAAAGGATAAGGGTGGATGAAAGGAAGGTTCAAATATGAGAACTAACGAAAGACTCGACTCAACATCTACGAGATCTAGTTAAAGACTCGACTCGATACCTATGAGATCTAGCGAAATACTCGACTTGTTAGGAGAGGTGACTATTTCATTTTTTAACGAGCTTGACATAGGAAAAGAACTATGCTCAAAGATTTTATTTCATTTTTTAACGAGCTTGACACAGGAAAAGAACTATTCTCAAGACCTATGTTTCATTTTTTAACGAGATTTCCATAGAGAAGCAAAACTATGCTCATGACCTATGTTTCATTTTTTAACAATCTTGATACAAGGAAGAAAAAATTATGCCCGTAACCTCTTCTTGATCATGGCTTCCAAGAGGACAATGCTATGGAAGGAATACATGTCAAGGGACAAGCGTCAATCGTGACTTCCAAGAGATCTTCGCTAAATGGAAGAAAATCACTCTCAAAGGAATACATGTCGACGACCTCGATAAGGATAGGGAGATCTGGCTCTAAAATCCCTATCGGAGAGATGACCATGTCAATTACCAGATCTAAGTCAGGAGAAGGGAGAGATTTCCTCTCATGCGAGGTTGAACGCATGGGGCAGGTCGTTACATAATTGACCTGCGGTGGGTCGGACATCGCTACCATGTATGGACCATTCAGGGAAGGTGGATGGTTGACCATCAGATGAGGGTCAATGAATGGAAGTTGGCTGATCGTTATTATGTTTTCATTGTGAGGGAAACACATCACTCGAAAGAGAGTGGACACAAAATATCTCATAACATAGACATAGTCTCGCCCAAGGAGCAAGTTAAAGTCCAAGGGGTCATGAACTACCACCACATTGATGTAGACCGTTTTTCCTTCCAAAGTAACTGGAAACTAAGGAAGGATCCCTAAAGGTTGACTAGATCTTCTTTCAAAGGTCAACAGATTTCAAGTCACAGAAGCAAGTTGCAGGGAACCAAAGGCTTGCCAAGAATTCACAGATAAGATGCTAACAAAATCACCTTCATCTATTACAGTATTAGGAATATTCCTATCACAAACTTGTACGGTGATTTGGAAAGGCACGTTAGATGGAAGATAGGGGTTTTTCAAATTATTCCAATTAATAGAAATCATTTGATTGCTCGAAGTGGTGCCATCAAGAAGGGCAAAATGCCCCCTTATCCGGTTGAATCATTATTAATGAGGTAGACTTGAGCGACATCATCACTTTTTGAATGAGACATGGGATGGACCGATGACAGAACCAAATCGACCACTTTGGTTGCACTCTTTAAGGGAGGAGTGGGATCGATCGACAACAGAACCAGATCAACCACTTTGGTTGCACTCTTCAAGGGAGAAGTGGGATCGACCGACGATGAAACCGGATCGACCAATTTGGTTGCACTCTTCAAGGGAGGAGTGGGATCGACCGATGGAGGAACCAAATCAACCTCTTTGGTTTCACTCTTTAAGGGAGGAGTGGGATCGATCAACGATGGAACCAGATCGACCACTTTGGTTGCACTCTTCAAGGGAGAAGTGGGATTGACCAATGGCGGAACCAGATCAACCACTTTGGCACTCTTCATATGAAGAATGGGATCGATCAATGATAGAACTGGATCAACCACTTTGGCACTCTTCAGATGAAGAGTGGGGTTGATTGATGACTAAACTAGATCAGTCACTTGGGTTTCACTACTCAGATGAAGAGTGGGGTTGAATCATGATGAAACTAGATCAACTACTTGGGTTAGTAGTTCAACCAAGGATGAAACCATATTGACCACCTGATCAACTAGAATGATCAAGGATTGAACTAGATTGACCAGTCCATCAACTAATCATGGTTTGGAAGAAATCTTATGATAACTAGTTGGAATTTGAAGTTTTTCCAAAAGATAATAAGCGTCATCCATACGAGGTAAAAGGTGAGAGTAATGATCACCTTCGTATAACAAGCAATTAAATTTGACAGTTCTCTTCTTCTCACCAAACTTACTGTCACTAGTTGACAGGGTGTCACCAACATGTCTCGTAGGGGATGATGGCGTGGAAGACCACATTTATAAGACCTTCGGGAGACCAAGTAAATCCCTCATAAAGTGGTCACCCTTACAAAGACTGCAAGGGAATTTGGGTTTAGGATTCTTCATTTTAATCTTGTCGACTTTATCAACACTCCCAGTATGATTAACCATAATTGGTTGCTTGGATCCAACATGATCTGATGTGGTTTGAGGCTTGGTCCATTTCTGGTTCTTCTTCTTCTTCTCTTTTCATTTCTTCTTCTTCTTATCAACCTGGCTACTTGATTTAGAGCTTTCACTAGGAGAAGAAGGAGAAAGGGAAGGAGACCTAACGGGTGAAGAAGGAGAAAGGTCTGCATGAGGTTTATGTGTGGGTGGTGTGCTTACATCTGAAGCACTAGGTGCATTCGAAGCACTGGGAATAGTCAAGTTCACTGGAGTGGGAGACAACCAAACTAGTAATCCGATGGTGAGTCTCGGAAGACTCGGTGTGGAAATGCACGGAGGACCAAAGTTTCCAAAAGAAGGAAAGGATAAAGGTTCCCTAGGAAAAGGGGTTCCTCCATTAGTACTCCCAAGATTTGACACATTCACATTGACTCCACCTAAGGTCCACTAAGGAAAACAAACAACACACACTACAAATCTAAGAAGAAAAAAATCAAACAAACCTTCCCACAATGAAACCACTAGTTGGTGATGAAATCCAACATTGCGAGATCAATATAGGAAAGGGATGGTATAGAGTGGGTGGATCAGTTATGTTGGCGACCTACTTAATGAACTTGTGCCTTGGTGCAAGTTCCCACATGGTTTTACTCGTGGGTGTACCCTCCAAGGATCCTAAGTGAGTTTGACCAACATTTGTTCTAGGTACAACAAAGACTTTCCTTCACCGTCACCTCATGTAAGGACCCTAAATATTATGGCTACTAAGGACACCAAATCGCATTCAACCTCTCGATGGGTACAATCGACAGTCCAGTCCAAACGAATGGGCAGGATAACAAGTCTGAAATCCTTCAAGAGAACTGAGAACAAGTGGACCGATAGAAATCCAGAGGACCCTGAATGGATTCAAAATTCATGAAGCACCGAGACCAAATAAAAACAGTTGGACCTCAATAAGAACCCCCAAAATACGATTTTACTATTATGAATAGTTAAGCCTCGGAGGGATAATATTTGTTTCTCTCTCAAACACGACCTCGTTTGTAACCCCTGTGTGAGAGGGGGATCCCACCTATGCTTATACAAAAAATTGTATTCACCACTCCCTAGAACAAGATTCTATGTTTGTTTGATGGCTTTGGAAAGTTATCCTCACAACCTATTCCAAATCCCTACACTTTCTAATGTAGGTTCGCTACTAAAAAATATAAAAGTGTTTGATAAATTTTATAAGTGCTTCATTTTAGGGATGTTGTTTACTCAAAGGTGCAAAATTGAAACTAATGATGATTTAGACTCGACTCCAAAAGAATGTAGGACAATGAGATGCAAATATTTTTCTTCAATGAATCCTACATATGTGATGGAGAAGAGGTTCAATTTTCTTCGACAAAAACACCCAATTCCCAAATGCAATTTTCTAAATGCAACCTAGTTATCTACACTACCCAACAAAAATAATGCAACTATATTTATTTGTTTGATTCTATTACATAAATACAACAAATGAAAATCCTTTAACACTCCTTTAATTTCAATCAAAATGGAAGAGTCAAATGAAGATACAAAAGACACGAAGAAAAAAGGATTTCAAACAAAGCATGCACTCACAGGATAACGAGAATTGAATGAAGATAACTCACTCAATCAAGGACTCGACAATCAACAAGCACTCAATGAAACAAGAAAGTTCAGAGAAGAATCCAAAACCTGATAAGGAGAAAGAGGAATCACTCAAATTTCGTGACAAAACAAGAAGCAAGAAAAATAAATCCAAGCTAGGTTGTGGTAAGAATAAAGTCTCAAATCATTCAAAAAGGAAATATTTGAAAAGAAACTTAATACCAACAAACCTTTGCAGAGCTTTTCAATCAGTCAGATAACCAAAAACTTCACAAGATTCAAACCAAACCAAGAAAAACAAGGAGAAACAATATCACAATTTGGAAAAGGTTGCAAGCTCAAACAAGACAACAAAATAAGTGATAAGTATCAAATCTTCAACCCAAACAAAGCCACAATCCAAAGTACATACTCTAGGAAAGAATCTCTGCAAGATAGTCTAGGAAAAACTTAGCATAAAAGGGCAGAAATCACCAAAGAAGGAGATCAACGCTCTTGTTTTCAAGGGCACAAAGCATTGTAGAGATTTGATAAAAATTGCAAGGGAGCATTTATTATCAATCAACGCTCTGATATACACTCCAGGAGAGTGCTACCCTTCCTAGAAACTCAGAACAAAGGCTTAAAACTCAGAAAAAAAATCACCCAGAATTGCCAGAAATTTGTGAAATTGTCAATGAAGAGGGGAGAAAGGAAACAGATCAATAAAAATCAAGAAAAATGATCTAAAAGTGGGAAAAAGGCAAAGAGGATCCAAGGAAATAAAATTCAATGTCTGTCCCCAGAGGATTCACCAATTTCTATTGTTGGAAAATTCCTCTGCGAACAGGTGAATATCCTCTTGGATTCTAGACCCCTACTACCTCTAACGATAATTACTTTAACGCAATAGAGTATAGACAGGTTAACAAAATCCTTGGAGAAATTGATGAACATTGAAGCCATGGCAGGTTATCTAGGCAATCTGAGAATGACCAGACCCCCAGTAGATGCAAATTTGTTGCAACTTCAAGGACAAATATCTGCGCTAACAGAAAAGATTCAAGTATTAACCACACAAAGACCAAAACGCCCTCAGGTTTGGTGCATAGGCTTCTAAACAAAAGGGAATCTGGAAAATTAATGTCTGTGCATGAGGGGAATGAGACCTCTTCAAAACTCGATGGGGCCTTCTGGACCTACGGGAGGAATTGCGCAAATGTCTGCAACTCCACCATTCTATATAAGGGGCTATATAATACCTTCCCAGGCGCTCCAACTTCTCAGAAAATAGAGTATTGTGAGATTTTTCGGACACAGGGACATGCACCAAGGCAATGTCCTATTATTCAGAAGTACACAACTACATCCAATACAATACACTATGCGTTTTGCGCATCTACGACCCTATTGTAGGAAAATTCCCCTACGGACAGGTGAATATCCTCTTGGATTCTAGACCCCTAATACCAAGATAGAAAACATACAAATGGACACTAACATCCCTGTGAATTAAATTACCTAATGAGAAAGAGAAAGAGAATGAAGAAAATGTGATGCAACTTATTCCATAGTTCTTCATCGCTACCTCCAATGTGAGCTTGATCTCCAAACTCTTCAGCACCACTCGATACCTGCAATGCAATGGACAGTAAAATACAAAGAACTCCCACTCTACTCTACAATATTACACTAATCAAATTCATTTATCAAGATCGACAATCATATGCAACAATACACAATATTGAACATAATAGGCCAAGTAATATTGATGATAACTTTAAAGAGATACTTACAATCTATAGATGAAGTTGTAGGAAGCTCTCCAAGTCCTCCTTGTTTAGCCCTTGCATGATTCTCCCAAGATAATAACCAAAATCTTTCTCCCAAGATCATAATTTTGATACCTCAAATCTGCCTCTATCTCTTCTTCTCCATGGAAAGCCCTCATTATATAGGATTTGAAGGCTTAACCACCATGGAGAGGATCACTCATCATATCCAATAAAATGGGATCTCCAAGATATTTATGGAGAAAATAACTCTTAATGATTTTAGAGAGGAAATATCGCTCAAGGATTTTAAGCAAGAAATATTTCAACCATCCATGAGATCCTCAACCTCCCCTTAAAAATAGGAAACCAAATGTGAGGTGGATTCTCACACTAAATTAATTTTATTTTCATGAATATTAATAATTAATTCATGTGCACATAGTATTTTGACCTTCATATAATATATTTCTCCTCCACATTAACTAGGGATTGTGACATATGTTACTTCATGGTATCAAGGTGTAGGCGAAACTTAGCAAGGTGCATATGACACTTTTACGACACTTGCGACACTTAGGGAGAGGTACCTAGGTGTGGAAATTTGATGTGTAACAGTATGCCCCCTAAAGTGAAAGGTTAGAAGAGAAACTTATGGTCGAAACACTTTACAATTCTTCAATGCAAGGGTATGGAGTTGGAGAACATGGAAGAATTTGCAAACAACCATCAAACAATATTAATATATGTTCCATTTCCGAGGCAGGAATACCTATCCTTGGAATACGAGATGACTCAAAGCAGGACCGCCAACCAATACATTGTGGATCCATGAAATATATCGATTATGGATATGGCCACCAAAGATACAATGTGGATCCATACCTCCATGAAATGAACTGATCGTAGCCATGAGAAATACACAGTGGAGCTACGAGATGATAAAACATAGATACGAACCAATAAAATGTAGATCTATGTGATAGTATATATATCAACATGCTCAAATGATCTCCTTTGCAGCCTGGGAAAAGAAGATAACAGAGTGAACGCTCAACCCAGGGTCTTCGTCTCAATATTGATGTGATATGAATCTATCCATGTGAATAGATGTTTTGATGTCGAACATGGTAGAAACCACTTGATTACCAATAATTGAGGTAATTTGTTAACAAGTGCAAGGGAAATCACCAATGATGTCAATGACTCCCAAGGTACCTTAGCACAATCCAGCGAACGTGAATAAATGAGATAAATTTGAACATTTGTGGAATCATCCAATCAGATTTCAATGATGTAAACCTACTATTGGAGGTGAGGAGGCCTGCTATTGAGGAATCCAGGTCCCAAGGTACTAACTGGTTTTTAAGTCTTATTCCTAGATGATGTGTTGAAGTCGATAGGAAAAGACTCGTCGAAGGAGGGCCTTGATGTATCCCCCATCATCAACAAGAAACTAACATAGGAAAGTGATGTAATATGATGAATCGAATGAGTATGGACTGACACGGGAAATGGAAACTGGAAATACTGCAGATGGATGGTTTTAAGTGAAACTTCCCTTGAACATGATGAGGCATGACAACTAACTTGGCATCTTTGACTCGACGAGTACCAAGAATGTAATGTGACAACAATAAGAGCACTCTTCTACTGGACTAAAAAGTATGGCCACACATGGAATTGGTATGAATCAGAGACAAGCGGATTACCCAACTGTAATACTAGATGCAAATAGGTACCATGTTCAAGGGCAACAATAGATGCCATAAAGGATTCTCAAAAAACTTGACCCACTTCTTTCAATTTTCCCCCACCCAGATAGATGAGTACCTATTTTAAATTTAAACAGCTCGATGAGGGTAACACATGCTCGATATAACTCAGGTTCAGTGAGTTCCTCTTCCTTTTTTTAATGAACTAGAAGAAGTAAGGGTTCATGCCCATATGGGCCCTTCAATGTGTGATTTTAGCGAGTCTAGAGAAGGAAAATTCGGTGGTTTTTCATGTTTAGAGATTCTGAAAAGAACTTAAAGGCGACTCCAAGGTTGTCCTTTTTTCGTAATTTTAGTCTCTGAAGTCCAAAAAAGAGATAAAATGCTACTCAGCAGACTCCCTTTCAAGACCGTTTTAATGAGCGTAAAAGGAAGCAAGATCACTCGACAGTCTTTTCATGTTTAGAGAGTTTGAAAAGATCTTAAAGAAGACTCTAGGAGGTTCCTTTTTCGTATAACCTTTACGAGTCTGAAAATGTAATAAAAGTTTATTCGGTCACATTCTCATGTATTTACGAGCATGAGAAAGAACAAAGATTAATCTTGGTATTGGTTTCATTTTTACACAAGCTTGAAACAAAATTAAACTTATGCTTGTAAATTCCCAACGTAATTATCAAAGGTAGGGATAACCATGGATGGTTGGTACTCTAACCCCAGCTTGAAAAGCTAGCGAATTAACTCTATAATGATAATCAAATACTAGAGACATGCCCCCCCAAGCTTCATTTCATTCGTCGACTTTGAGGTTGTCACCAATTTCTATACTAGATGGAGAAAAATGATAAGTGTGGATGAAAGGAAGGCTCAAATACGAGACCTAACGAAAGACTCGACTCGACATATACGAGATCTAGTTAAAGAATTGACTTGGTACCTATGAGATCTAGCGAAAGACTCTACTTGTTAGGAGAGGTGATTGTTTCATTTTTTTAACGAGCTTGACACAAGAAAAGAACTATGCTCAAATATTTTATTTCATTTTTTAACTCACTTGACATGGGAAAAGAACTATGCTCGGGACCTATGTTTCATTTTTTAAAGGGCTTGCCACTGAGAAGAAACTCTATTCTCATGACAACAAGCTTTCCACAGAGAAGAAAAATTGTTCTCAAGACCTCTGTTTCATTTTTTAACGAACTTGCCACAGAGAAGAGTAAGTTATGCTCATAATCTCTTCTTGATCATGGCTTCCAAGAGGACAATGCTCTGGAAGGAATACATGTCAAGGGACAAACGTCAATCACGACTTCCAAGAGATCTGCGCTAGATGGAATAAAATCACTCTAGAAGGAATATATGTCAATGACCTCAATAAGGGTAGGGAGATATGTCTCTAAAAACCATATCGAAGAGATGACCATGTCAACTACCGGATCTAAGTCAGGAGAAGGTAGATATTCCCTCTCATGTGAGGTTGAATGCATGGGGTAGGTCATTACATAATTGACCTATGGTGGGCCAGACATCGCTAGCATGTATGGACCATTCAGGGAAGGTGGATGGTTGACCATCAGATGAGGGTCAATGGATGAAAGTTGGTCAATTGTTTCTATGTTTTTGTTGTGAGGGAAACACATCACTCAAAAGAGAGTGGACACAAAAGCTCTCATCACATAGACATAGTCTCTCCCAAGGAGCAGGTTAAAGTCCAAGGGGTCATGAACTACCATCACATCAACATAGACCATTTTTCCTCCCAAAGTAACTGGAAACTGAGGAAGGATCACTAAAGGTTGACTAGCACTTCTATCAAAGGTCAACAGATTCTGAGTCATGGGAGAAAGATGCAGGGAACCAAAGGCTTGCAAAGAATTCATAGATAAGATTCTAACAGAAGCACCTTCATTTATTACAGTGTTAGGAATATTCCTATCACAAAATTGTATAGTGATTTGGAGAGGAACGTAAGATGGAAGACGAGGTTTTGTCAAATGATTCCAATTAATAGAAATTATTTGATTTCTCGAAGGGGGTGCATCCTGGATGAGCGTAGTTCCCCATTGTCCGGGTGAATCAATATTAATGAGATAGACCTGAGTGGCATCATCACTCTTTGAATGAGGAGTGGGATCGACCGATGACGGAACTGGATCAACCACTTTGGTTTCACTCTTCAAGGGAGGAGTGGGATCGACCAACAATGGAACCGGATTGACCACTTTTGTTTCACTCTTCAAGGGAGGAGTGGGATCAATCGACGATGAAACCGGATCAACCACTTTGGTTGCACTCTTCAAGGGAGGATTGGGATCGACTGATGGCAGAACCGAATCAACCACTTTGGTTGCACTCTTTAAGGTAGGAGTGGGATTGACCGACAATGGAACCAGATCGACCACTTTGGTTGCACTCTTTAATGGAGGAGTGGGATCGACCGATGGTGGAACCAGATCGACCACTTTGGAACTCTTCATATGAAGAATGGGATCGATCAATGATGGAACTGGATCGACCACTTTGGCACTCTTCATATGAAGAGTGGGGTTTATCAATGATGGAACTAGATCAGTCACTTGGGTTTCACTATTTAGATGAAGAGTGGGGTTGATCGATGACAAAACTGGATCAACTAATTGGGTTAGTGGTTCAACCAAAGATGAAACCAAATTGACCACCTGATCAACTAAACTGATAGGGGATGGAACCAGATTGACCAACCCATCAACTAATGATGGTTTGGAAGAAATATTATGATAACCAATTGGAATTTGAAGATTTGCCAAAAGATAATAAGCCTCATCCATACGAGGGAAAAGGTGAGAGTAATGATAACCTTCGCATAACAAGCAAGGAAATTTGATAGTTCTCTTATTCTTAACAACCTTATTGTCACTAGTTGACGAGGTGTCACCAACATGTCCTGTAGGGGATGATGACGTGGAAGACCACATTTCTAAGACCTTGGGGAGACTAGGGAAATCCCTCATAAAGTGGTCACCCTTACAAAGACTGCAAGGGAATTTGGGTTTAGGATTCTTCGTTTTAATCTTGTCGAATTTATCAACACTCCCAGTACAATTAACCATAGTTGGTTTCTTGGATCCAACATGATTTGATGTGGTTGGAGGCTTGGTCCCTTTTTGGTTCTTCTTCTTCTTCTCTTTTCGTTTCTTCTTCTTCTTATCAACCTGGCTACTCACTTTAGAACTTTCACTAGGTGAATAAGGAGAAAGGGAAGGAGACCTGACGAGTGAAGAAGGAGAAAGTCAGACATGAGGTTTATGTGTGGGTAGTGTTCTTACATATGAACCATCGGGTTCATTCGAAGCATTGGTAATAGTCGAGATCACTAGACTGGGGAACAACCAAACCGGTAATCCGATGGTGAGTCTCAGAAGACTCAGTGTGGAAATGCACGGAACACCAAAGTTTCCAAAAGAAGGAAAGAAGAAAGGTTCAAAGAAGAAATTATGGGAGATAAATCACTCAAGGAAAGAAGAAAGTTCAAAGAAGAATCCAAAAACTGATAGGGAGAAAGAGGAATCACTCAAATGTCTTGACAAAACAAGAAGCAATAAAAATAAATCCAAGCTAGTTTTTGGTAAGCATAAAGTCTCAAATCATTCAAAAATGAAAGATTTGAAAAGAAGCTTAAGACCAACAAACCTTTGCAGAGCTTTTCAATCAGCCAGATAACCAAAAACTTCACAAGATTCAAACCAAACCAAGAAAAACAAGGAGAAACGATCTCGCAATTTGGAAAAGGTTGCAAGATCAAACAAGACAACAAAATAAGTGACAAGTACCAAATATTCAACCCAAAAAAATCCACAATCCAAAGTACATACTCTAGGAAATAATCTCTGCAAGATAGTCTAGGAAAAACTGAGCAGAAAAGGGCATAAATCACCAAAGAAGGAGATCAACGCTCTTGTTTTCAAGGGCACAGAGCGTTGTAGCGCTCTGATAAAAACTACAGGGGAGCGTTGAATATCGATCAACGCTCTGATATATAGTGCAGGGGAGCGCTACCCTTCCCAGAAACACAAAACAAAGGCTTAAAACTTAGAAAGAATCACCTAGAATTGCCAGAATTTTGTTAAATTGTCAATGAAGAGGGGAGAAAGAAAATAGATCGATAACAATCAATAAAAATGATTTAAAAGTGGGAAAAAGGCAGAGATGATCCAAGGAAAGACAATTCAATGTCCCTCCCAAGTGGATTCACCAATTTCTGTTGTAGGAAAATTCCCCTGCGGATAGGTGAATATCCTCTTGGATTCTAGACCCCTAATACCAAGACAAAAAACATACAAATGGACACTAACATCCCTATGAATTCAATTACCTAATCATAAATAGAAAGAGAAGGAAGAAAATGTGATGCACCTTATTCCGTAGTTCATCCTCACTTCCTCCAATCTGAGATTTATCTCCAAACTCTTTAGCACCACTCGATACCTACAATGCAATGGACAACAAAAGGAAAAGAACTCCTACTCTACTCTACAAGATTAGACTATTCAAATTCATTTATCAAGATCGACAATCATATGCAAAAATATAGAATCTTGAAGGGAATAGGCCAAGTAATATTGATGAGAACTTTAAAGAGATACTTACGATCTGTAGATGAAGTTTCAACAGCCTCTCCAAGTCCTTCTCGTCCAACGCTTGCACGATGCTTCCAATATCATAGCCAAAAGATTTCTCCCAAGATCATAAGTTTGATACCTCAAATTTGCCTCTATATCTTCTTCTCCATGGAAAGCCCTCATTATATAGGATTTGGAGGCTTAACCACCATGGAGATGATCACTCATCAGATCCACTAAAATGGGATCTCCAAGTATTTAGGGAGAAAATAACTCTTAAGGATTTTAGGGAGGAAATATCTCTCAAGGATTTTAAGGATGAAATATTTCAACCATCCATGAGATCCTCAACCTCCCCTTAAAAATAGGAAACCAAATGTGACGTGGATTCTCACACTAAATTAATTTCATTTTCATGAATATTAATAATTAATTCATGTGCACATAGTATTTTGACCTTCATATAATATATTTCTCCTCCACATTGACTAGGGATTGTGACATATGTTACTTCATGGTGTCGAGGTGTAGGCGACACTTAGCAAGGTGCATATGACACTTTTACGACACTTGCGAAACTTAGGTTGTGGTACCTAGGTGTGGAAATTTGATGTGTAACAGACCCATGCCAYGAATCAATGTAGAGTGATGGACGCACTTGCTGACAAATTGGACCRGGCATCATTTAGAGTAAATGAAACTCTCTAGGGACATGGAAGAGGCCAGCGAGGAGGWAGTGGAGGTGGATTTAGAGGAGGKATAAATGGAGGCAAAGGGTCGAGGGATAAAGGAGGCAGAGGGCCAGAGACTTCCCTCACCCAAGACGACCATGGTGCTTGCACTTYAGGAATAATGGGCACGCAACTGAAGACTGTCCAGAATTGAWYGCAAAGTGGAAAGATTGAGCTCGACAACACGGAGATAATMTCATAAGATCAGAATTAAAAGTGAAAATTGAGGGATAACTACYAAATATTAACATCATYACTCACGGAGGAGAARACACTGGGGAAGACRCATACARTCAACCCAAGATTCAGAAAGTTATTCCCAAAGATGACATGTATGATCCTGTGAAAAAAAAGTTGTTTTTMAAAAATGMAATAGATATATTTAAGAGTGTCCCCATTCCAAAAGTAATAGGGAATCCTCCTAGATCCKCCTGTCAACCTAACCCTGCACAAKCCCCTACCTCACCACCARCACCCAAGAATTCTGTAATTCCAAGAAAAGACCCTGACTAGTCTCAAAGTGTAATCAATATTTGGTTTCAGTTATTCCTTGATATCCTAGGGAACGACCAACTTACTAAGAAGTTGCACAACACCCTGTACTTGATACTGGGGAATGAGGGAACCCCAGAATCCATAGTAAGGACTAACCTCCCTGAGAAGAATACCTGGAGAATACAAAGGAGAAAGGTGTGAACTCGAAAATTATTTAGGTTAGAAGCCCAGCTGGATGAGTTTGAAATCAAGGATGTCATGCTAGATTTGGGATAAGATGTCAACATCCTACCCAAAAAGACCTGTGAAGGTTTGGGAAAACCTCAGTTAGTATATTCCCCCATCCATTTGAGAATGGAAAATCAGTACTACATCTTCCCAGTTGGAAGGATGGAAAATGTGGAAATAGATGTTGCGGGAGTTAAGACCACAATTGATTTTGAGGTGATTGAAATCATGGGAGATAAGGATCCCTACCCTACTCTACTTGGGATTTATTGGGAATATGACAATTATGCTATAATTGATCTAAAGAGGGACACCATGACGTTTGAAGAAGACAATGTTTATGCTATAATTGATCTAAAGAGGGACACCATGACATTTGAAGCACGAGGTAAGTTGCATTTAAACCTAAAAAACCTAAAAACCTAAATTCACTATAAACCCCCCCTCCCCCCCTAAAAATAAAAAAGCAACCTTGAATAAAAATAAATTATTAAATAAAAAATTATTTTCATTACATTAATAACAATTAAAAACATTTAAAAACAATATATAAATTAATATTATTAATAACCGATTAATTATACTTACATTAACATAACTACTTAAAATTGTATTAAAACAATTATAAATACCATTTAATGATAAAAAATTATTAATAAATTATAAATTATAGAAAATTTTATCATTACATTAATTAACACTTAATACAATTAATAAAGTAATTTAATTAATAAATTATTAAAACCCTAAAAACAATTATAAATACCATTTAATGATAAAAAAAAAATTATATATTATAAATGATAAAAAAAAAATTATCATTACATTAATGAACATTTAATACAATTAATAAAGTAATTTAATTAATAAAATTATTGAAACCCTAAAAACTCTTTAAATTGAAAACACTTCTAGTTTTTTAGAGCTATTTAATGATAAAATTAAATACTTCTTAAAATTTTATTAAATACTATTTAATGATAAAAAATTAATAAAAAAATATAAATGATAGTAAATTTTATCATTACATTAATTAAAAAAATTATCATTACATTGATTAACATTTAATGCAATTAATAAAGTAATTTAATTAATAAATTATTGAAACCCTAAAACTCTTTAAATTGAAAACACTTATAGTTCTTAGAGCCGACCCTAACTGATCCACATCCACCTAATTCACTATTTATCTACACTCTTCAGACTTATCTTTACCCAGGCTTAGATTTCCTAATGATGGGTCTTGATATGGACTCGAAACATCGACCTCCGATAATAAATACCGTGGATCCTTTGAATCCTCAAAACACACCACCCCACAGAAATCTTTTTGTTCAGACATAAAAGTAGTTCAACCCTTAGATCCTTATCTAGGGCCTAGATATATTGAACCAGTGGACCATAATATGGAGTCAGAGGCCCTTGACCAATTGTACATCGTCACARCAGGAACAAGACCAGATTACATAAATCCTACGGTAGAAGGATCARTAAGTTGGAGAAGCATACAATCTRTTGATGAGGATTCAGAAGCAACATTTGATAGTTGGGAGCAAGGTTCATATGAGCCATTTTCAAGGCGATGCGCAACTATTATAGAAATAATATGGATTGGAACTAAGGTYAGAGAACCCCCTACATACAATGGTACCTCATAGGTACACTTTTTTATCTCCAACATGGAAGAAAAGATAGCRGAGGAACAAAGGAT
Organism: Picea glauca; assembly: GCA_000966675.3. Taxonomy (NCBI): domain Eukaryota; kingdom Viridiplantae; phylum Streptophyta; class Pinopsida; order Pinales; family Pinaceae; genus Picea; species Picea glauca. Next base: position 557,489 of record JZKD02S0758769.1, on the reverse strand, counting down.
MTATRTTCTTGACTTATCCTTGCAAGATACCCCCACTAGATCGTGGACCACCCATAAAGCCTCGATTATAGAGTGGGAGGACGCAAAACAAGCCATCTGATGTTGATTCCAAGGGAGGGATCAGTTGAAAGAAGAAATGAAGATAGATTTCTAAGATGTGCATCTGTTCGATAGACGATCTAACCCTCAGATGCATATTGAGCATTGCCTAAAGCAGTGGAGAGTTGTGGAGGTACCTTCTCACCTATGGGTCCAGGTATTTTTCCATTCATTGGGGCCTATTCCAAAGGCCTGGTATATACATGAGGAGACCATAAGACAAAAAAACTATTGGAAGATCTTACAAGAACATTTTTGCAAGGATTTTTCCTTTACAAGTAAGTATCCCGAGCTCAACATTGTCCTTCAAAGAATCAAGGAAATGCTTTTTACCGACATTTGTAAAAATACATCAAGTCCAGTAGTATGTGATGACCATGTTCACTTGCTTCAGCCTAGTCTGAGTCTTAAAAATGATAAGATATATGTACCTTGTTGTAAAGTTGAGAGACCTAGAAAACCCTGACGATTTAGAAGGGCTTAGGAACTTAGACATTAAAGAAACCAAAGGCAATAGAGAGATTCAAGATACCATACCTAATCACACCTATAGCTCCTATAATCACCCACTGAAGTTGTGAAAAGTCAATATAGGGAGCGTAGAGAACCTTAATATAGCTTCTATAGGAGACTACTAGGATGAGAAAGCTATGAACGAAGTACATAGTCTATTGCGGGAGTATGAGGACTTGTTTCCATAAACGTTCTCGGAACTAAAAGGCATAAAAGGATCCATGGGAGAAATGAAAATAGAGTTGAAACCCGACTTAAGACCTGTGAAGCACATACCATATCGTGTCAACCCTAGAATAAAAGAAAAGGTTAAGAAAGAAGTGGACAAAATGCTTGCGGCAAGACTAATTTTCCCTATTGAAGAAGTAGAATGGATTAGCCCCATAGTTATCCATAGTAAGAAAGGCACTGAATACATTCAGGTCTATTTGGATTACAGGAGTTTGAATTCTGCGTGTGTACATGACCCGTTTCCCACACCTTTCAGTGGCGAGGTATTAGATCAAGTTGTAGGAAAATAATCCTATTCATTTACAGACGGATTCTCAGGATATCATCAAGTCATAATCATAGAGGAAGACAAGAAAAAGACTACATTCATAACCGAATGGGGATCATTTGCATACAATGTAATTCCCTTTGGTTTGAAAAATGCCCTTGCAGTTTTCTCTCGAATTGTGATAGCATCTTTTTGAGAATTCATCCACAAGTTTTTAGAAGTCTATATGGATGATTGGACGATGTACAACCTGTTAAAAGATCATGTCATCATACTCTGGTTAATGTTTGATAGGTGTCATGAAATGCAAATATCTCTTTATCTAAGAAAGTGTATTTTTTGTGTACCTCATGGCAATCTACTAGGCCATATTGTATGCAGAGAATGAATCTTGGTAGACCCAGCTAAAGTTGCGGTCATTCTAAACATGCCACCACCTACAAGTGCCAAATTGTTGCACTCTACACTAGGATATACAGGATATTACCGCAAGTTCATCAGAAGATATGAAACTATTACAACACCCCTTGAGAAATTGTTGAAAAAGTATGAGTTGTTTTGATGGATGCTTGAGTGTGACAAGGCATTTGACAATCTCAAAGAGAAACTAAGTAGTGCACCAATCTTGATATTTCCAAATTGGGAAATTGAATTCCATGTACATGTGGATGCATCAAGCATCACCCTGGGATCCATTTTAGCACAACCAGGGGAAGGAAAGATGGACCACCCTATTTACTTTTCCAACAAAGAACTATCACAAGTTGAGCGCAACTACACAACCAATGAAAGGGCAGGTTTGGATATGATTTATGCATTACAAAAGTTTATACACTACTTATTAGGCTCTCATTTTAAGTTTTTCACTGACCATTATGCATTGAAGTACCTAGTCAATAAACCAATAATGGAAGGAAGAATTTGCAAATGGCTATTGTTGTTCCAAGAATTTTCGTTTGAAGTGATTGTCAAACCAGGAAGATGCAATGTAGGTCCAACTCAACTTTCCAGGTTGGAGTCAGGGGAAAGTGGTGGAGCAGTGGATGATCAACTCCCAGATGCAGACCTATTCCGGATTGAGGCCATTCCAGAGTATCTTGAAGATGTTGTCTTCCTCAGTACAAGAACCTGCCTAGAAACGTACTTCACAACCCAGAAGCAACATATGGTAGTTCACACAACAGATTATCAATTGATTGACGAGCAACTTTACAAATTGGGACTCGATGACATCCTTAGGAGATGCGTCTTAAACTATGAAAGGCACAATATATTATGGGAATTCTATAGTGGAGTTGTGGGATGAAATGTTAGAGGTAAGGCCAATGCACAGAAGGTACTTCACGTTGGTTTATGGTGGGCCACATTATTTAAAGATGCTAAGGAATATGCTAGATCATGTGACACTTGCCAAATAGTAGGAAAGTCGTCTCGTAGAGATGAATTACCCCTTCATCCAGTCAGATCACTTCAAGCATTTGAGAAGTGGGTTGTTGATTTTATTGGACTGATCAACCCCCCAGCTAAGCACTCAAAGGCCAAATACATCATAACCACAACTAATTACCTTACAAGATGGGATAAATCAGAGGTAGTCCAAGATTGTTCTACAGACACAGCTGCTAGATTTATATTCAAGAATGTTATCACTCGGTTTGGATGTCCTAGAAGTCTAACCAGTGATCAAGGTGCTCATTTTATCAACAGTATAATCACAACATTAATGACTGGATTTCTTATACAACATCATAAGAGAAGCCCTTACCATCTGCAAGCTAATGGTACGGTATAGGCCTTCAATAAAATTCAGGAAAGAGGACTTACAAAGGTATGTTGCACTAATCAAGAGGAATGGGATGATAGAGTCCCAATAGTCTTATGGGCTTACAGGACTACCATGAAGAAGTTACACAAATACACCCCATTTCAGTTGGTCTGTGGAAAAGAAGCAATTCTACCTGCAGAATTTATCACCCCTAGTCTTTATATAACACAAACTACACACATGACACATGTTGAATTAGTTGCGCAAAGGATTGTAGATTTGCAAGAACTTGAGGAAGCAAGATTTTTAGCGGATTTTCACCAAACAATTGAGAAGGAGAGACAAAAATCTTGGAATGATAGGCATATTAAGTCCAAGAGATTCGCGCAAGGAGATAAGGTGCTCCTTTATGACAGTTGATATCAGAAACATCCAGGCAAGTTGAGAATGCATTGGTTGGGTCCATTCATAGTTGCGGGAATCCGACACTCTGGTGCAGTTAGGCTTGCACAACTAAATGGTATCCTTTGGCCAGGATGGGTGAATGATGCCTACCTGAAACCGTACATTTCTCATGCTTGAGTCAAAGCAATGTTGCTCCAAGCCAAAGGGGCATGTACAGTAGTTAGATTTTCATTTCTTGCAATTTCTTTAATTCAGTTAATAAACTCGGATTGTGCATTTAATGAGCCACGACATATATTATGTTTCATTCTAAATGTTTCTTTTGTGCAGAAATGATTACTCAGATGCACAGGATCGGAAGAGCCACCATTACATTAAATGAAGTCATTTAATATGACAGGGACCCCCATTGTGGTCATAGGAAGGGAGAATCCACACTTGATCATAGCCCATGTGCCACACGTACCCATCCCCATCATACACTTTATGACAACCATCGTAATCCGTCAAAACTTTTCGTTAAGCCATAAATGTGCGATACCCGCAAATTCCATGGGTATCCCCGCCGTTCTTCTCGATAATTAAAAGGATAAGAACCTCAGCTCGACCACGTCCCTGTCAGTCCGTTCATTAAATGCCAAGATCAATTGATAGATCCTGCCCCGTTACCCATCCTGTCGGACACCTAATCCTAAAACCGTGTTTATGGCCTAATCACGAGTGTCTTTATGTGCACTTACATAAATTCTCCAAGTTATCCAGTTATAATACTCTGTTAATCCATGAGCAACATCGTCATTTGATGTTAGCTAGATTTTGAATTTCCTGCAATTGTGCATACCCTGAGAGCTTTTTGTTCCCCTGTTGCAAAGCCGATCCCAAATTTACCCAGCAAATCAACACTTCAGAGCTACCATGACGAGAGAAATAGGAGGATGGAGTTCCGCTACCAAAGAAGCAATCCTAGATGAACCGTATGATCCTTGCGTCGAGTTTTTTGGGGATTTCAAAGGAAAGACAAAGCAAGTAAAGATCTTGGACCTGGATTTGGTAGACCAAGTGTTGTTCCCATAGATGAAAATCGATGAGTTCTGGTACTTGGCTCTGGATTCCATTGGAGGCATGCATTTTTTCCCCAAGTCTGAATTTATCAACCTATTCAACTCTACAATCATGAACCTCAGATACTTACCGGTCTTTGGGACCACTGACGAGGTTGTATGATGCACAAAATTCCTAATTAGTCGAGTAAATGACAGAAGTCTATGGCTTGACTGAAGGTATCTGATTCATGCAGACAACATCCACCAACTCATTGGCTTATCTCTCGAGGGTGAGGGTGTCGCCAAAGGATTCCAAGGCCCAAGCAACCACGGGAAAAAGAAAGGCGAGCTTAGCATGTATGAGAAGTTCCACACACAGAGAGGTGGTTGAACAACAAATATTGAACCAATTAATATAGAAATGGTTCGAATGGCCTGTTATATAATCGCAAGCAAGGTCATGCGGTCCTATTACAAAGGTGAATTCACCCTCGATGCACTCTATGTAGTTGATTTTTGTGCAAATGGGGATGTATTCAACTGGTGCAGCTATCTATTAGAAGAACTCATGGTAGCATGTGAGGAATCTTGGGAGAAAGGAGGAACCTTTACGTATGGGTACCTGTTAATAACATTCACCATGTGGAAATGGAAGCCACCCATGGGGAGACAGTTGGCATTAGCGGACAAAGGTCGCCTTGCCAAAATGTTCGAATCTTGGCACTCAAGGGTGGACTAGGAGAACCAGGAATTCAACAATGTCTCCTTGTCAAAGTAGCACAACTTACTGATTGATGCAACTCAGCGATGGCGTATACCACAAGAGTTGCTAAAACTGAACACCTGGAACATCGACTTTGGCTTGAACCGCCACAACACTCTCGTATGGCGGAGGCATATGAATCCAGAAGACTTCCACTCGGGGTTTCTCCCCTTCTACTTGGATGAGGAAACCTTTGACAAAGAAGTCATGCTGTGGATTGGAGTCAAGCATAATCCATGCAAGTCTGGAATGCACTACCTCTTACCTGCGGAAATCCTAAAGAAAAAGGGTAGGAAGAAGGAGTAGATCTGAGCTATGGCCCAGCTGAGAAGAAGAAAAATGTGTCGATGCTGACGGAATCAAAAGAGGAAGAGAATACACAACCTATGGAATGCAAGAGGAGGACATTGTCGATGTTCCGACATCTTCCAGACCAAGTTGTGCTATCAGGGAAAGATGCCAATGACATCCTCACT
>JZKD02S0758769.1:533002-551916 GCA_000966675.3 Picea glauca | reverse complement strand
TTTGTTCTGAGTTTAGATCTATGTGTTTAAGGTTAGATCTATATACTCTAAGTTCAGATCTGTATACTCTGAGTTTAGATCTGAGTTTATGTACATATGTGATCTGAAGGTGTTGCTGTCCTTCATAGACCTACGCTCTATGTGTCCTATCTCTGATTGAGTAACAGATCAAATTGTTTTAAGCCTTGAAATTTAAAAGAGACTACTGTTCTGCAATTTTACCCTAAAACTAACAGTAAGTCTAATGCAAAAGTCAGGGGGAACGTACAACCTCTGTGAGCATAGACAATCTAGTGCAAAATTGAGGGGGCACGTACAACCTTTGTGAGCATAGACAGACTAGTGCAAAAGTCAGGGGGAATGTGCAACCTCTGATCCTAGTCAAGCCTTGTGAGCCATGAGCAAAAGTCAAGGCATCTAGCAAAAGTTAGGTTGAATGTACAATTACTATGAGCTAGAAACAAACAATCTTCCTTATGCAAATAATGTAAATGTATTCGTCTAGTGCATTGGCACGTGTAACATTATCCACCATGAAAACAAAATTCAAGTTGCCTAACTCAGTTGTAAAAGTCGATTTGTATGTTTAGTCTGAGTTGTCAAACTCAAGTTGTAAAAGACAAGTTGTATGTGGTCAAAGTCAAGTTGACAGGTTGAGTTGCATGTTGCATGTTGCATGTCGCATGTTGCATGTCAAGTTGTATGTAGGAGTTGCATCCATGCATGTTGCATGTCAAGTTGCATGCATGCATGCATGTCAAGGTTGCATGCCAAGTTGAATGTCAAAGTTGCATGTCAAGGTGTATATCGAGTTGCATGTTGAGGTGGCATGCAATAGCCAAGTCGAGTCTCAAGTCAAGTTACTAATTCGAGTTGAGTCTAGTTGTATAAACATGCAGACTCCTAATTAAAGACGCCTCTCCTCTCCTCTCCATGCCTTTATATACAGAGCTCGACCTCCTCTTCAACACACATTGTTATTCAGCGCAGAGTGTAGGAGACAGGGCGGTGAAGGAGTCGAATAGTGCTGGGTATCTCAGCAGTAAAGAACACCAAACATTGTTGTGTATCTCAATAGTAAAGGACAACAAACATTGCTGTGTATCTCAACAGAAAAGGACAGCAAACATTGCTGTGTATCTCAGCAGTAAAGAACACCAAACATTACTGTGTATCTCAGTAGTAAAGAACAGCAAACATTGTTGTGTATCTCAGCAGTAAAGGACAGCAAACATTGCTGTGTATCTCGGCAATAAAGGACAGCGAATAGTGCTGTTTATATCAGCGGTAAAATTCAGTGAAGTCTTGTTGTTTGCTGGTCTATCAGTCAGGTACTTTTCATGGTGGATTATTGTAATTGATCTTACATATTATTTGCAATAAAGGAAGATTGTTTGCTGGGGTTTTTCTCCATGTATAGGGTTTCCCCAGGGTAAATTCGTGTGCATGTGTGAGAATCTATTCGAGTACCTCTTCTACTTTTGTTCATCATTTCGAATATACATTTTGCTGGCTAATAAATCAAAATTCTGTTTAAAATGCTGAAGAAACTAAAGAAATAATCCGCGTATTCAATCAAGCTTGATAATTTAACATTATTGCTGTTATAAAACTGTTATATGGTAAAGTACACTACTCCTTACTGCAAGTTTTATTACAGCAACCCTTTTCCTTTTATAGCTAGTGGTCTGGGGCTCATTCTTCTTTTCTTAGACTTGGTATTTGTCATTGAATGGATTGGAACACTTCTCACACACGCACTATAAATTACCTTGTCTAGACTCTAAACTCATCCTAACTTTTTCCCTTCCTCCTAGACCTAGCCTATCTCACTAAGTGACCAATATAGGGGGGCATCGACTTGCCTTTAACTTGGTATAGGATCCCTTCAGGTCACAAGGGAAGCCTCCCTTGTGTTGGAGCCTCATCCATCACTAAAATGAGGGAAGTACTTTCCTAGGTGACAGTGGTAATTACTTCCAATTGTTACGCACGTTTAGCATCTTGGGAAGGCTTTTCACAAGTGCTAGACTTTGTGATAACAGTTCCCATCGGATAGTTTTTCATGGAAGTGTCCATTTGAGGACCATCTTATTTCCTATCATGGATTACTTATGCATAATTGATTAATCTCCAGGTTACTTGGCAAAGTGGATCATGTTTTTTGATAGTTTGATGATAAGCATTTTTTATAATGAGGCATTTGTTATGTGATGGTTAGGGGTGAGCCTGAAACCCTCGTTTGGTTGGCTTTGATCATGGTTAATGAAGCTTCTTTGAAGAAATTTGTTCCAGTAGGGTAGTTTGCAAGTTATCCTCGAGAAGATTTTATCCTAGATAAGGTGACTTCTCTTGTATGAGGTTTTGGTGATCAAGAATTCTCAATATATTGAGTTTTCGTAATGGCTTCGGGGCCTCTCATTGAACTAAAGTTTTTTGACTTCTCTTATGTGAGTTGTTTGGTAGTGTATTCAATCATCCAAGTGCCTTCGAGGCCTCTCATGGAGCTGAAGTTTTTTCTACTTCTCTTGTGTGAGTTGTTTGGTGGTGTATTCAATTGTCCAAGTGCCTTCGAGACCTCTCTTGGAGCTAAAGTGATTGTGATATTTTCCCTTGATAGTTGGATGGTTCACGATCTGCCTTTTGACTATAGGGATATGTTTATGCCTCTTCTAGTGTTAATCACATTTGATTGATGATATGGACAAAATTTGGACAAGTTCTCAAATGAATGTTCCCTATGGACAAATTTGTTTGGTTGATGATATGGACAGGTTATTAGGCACGTCCCAAGTTGATGATTTTCATTGTTCCCATTGATGGAAGTTAATTTGCGGAGATCCATTATGAAGAACTGATGTAATGATGTTCTCAACATGATATGATGCAATGGTGTATGTGGTATCCTCAAATAAAATTAAGGGGGATTCTCATGTAATTTTATTTGGTTCCCCCAAGTCATGTTTAAGGGAGGATGTTAGAGTATGTGTAAACCCAACTTAGCAAGTTTTTTGTGGTTCCACAACGATGATTGTTATTTCTACATGTGGTCCCATATTTATGAGTTAGGGGCAACTAACTCAACCCTACTCCTTATACACACACACACAAGGCCTAGCCTCATTTATATGACCTCACTTGATGAATAGAGTTGATTATTGAGAGTGGAGTTTTCTCCATTATTAGGGTTTCTCCACTATAATCTTGTGTGCTTGGCTTGTTCTTGTGATGTTGTATTGGGCTATTTCTCTTTAATTGCTAAGTTATTATGATTTGGCTTTATTATGAATAACGTACAAAAGCCATATAATCTAACAATTGAAGTGTTGTCAACAAAGAAGTCTTGGAGTGTTGTAAAAGAGTCTAAGGAAGGCTATGCTACCTGCTCTACCAAATTGAAAGTCCTCAAAGTCCCTCCTGAAAGATCAAGATTAATCCTCTTTATTGTTCTATTCTTTTTTTTTATGGGTGAGGCTATGTTACCAACTTCCATAAACAAGAAACAAGAAATGACAACAGGATGACAAATGAGGGCTGGAAGGTTTTAGGTGAGAAATGCTCCCCCTCAACCCACACTCACACAATACGCACATAAGAGATAATCCAAATCCATTCAAGACTGTAAAGTAATCCAATGTTCCAAATATTGTTTCAGGGAATATATTGCCAAGGGTCCTGAAAGAAACTTATAGGCAAGAATAAACTTGTACTTGAAAAACTTATATTAGTGTTAAAATCAAATTATACTCATGAGTCATATCAACATGTTTAGATCCTCTCTATTTTCTTTTACTTCTTTAAAAAAAATTATGGTTATTTATTTTAAATTCTACCTTGGGCTGAGACATACCAAGAAGCAACATTTTCATACCATTCCTTTTTTAATCGATTTTTTGGAGAAATGATAGCTTGACATACCATTTATTGTAACGTAAAGAATCAAGATGAGGTGGGTTCCTTTCTTTAACTTCTGTGTTGGGTTATATTTAATCCTTTGTTGAATTAGTGGACCAAGTTAATAAAAATATAATTAGATGGATGATTTCTCTCTTTGGTTATAAAGTGAAATATGGAAAAAAAAATCAAATGCTTTCAAGCTGGTTGGGTGCCCCTAGGACATGGAGGATGCACCTCAATCTATCAATACATTTGCCGGAATACTCAATACATATGACCAACACGCTAACATCCTCATGGTCATGGGGAACATATAATGAGGGCCATCCCTAATAAAAAATTTGGACATTTCCCTACATCTTAAGGACCATTTCTAGTAACCCGGACATATTTAGTGTTTCATTCAATGTAATCAGAACTAGATCGATGACTAAACCGGTCAACCCCAAAAACCAGAACCAGATTGGAACTGGTAAAAAATCAGAAACAAAAGCCGATCAACCAAAAAATACATAAACTATTCAAATTTTGATTTTAAAAAAATCATGTACATCCATGTCAATCCAAACCATTACACACAATATGCAAAGTTTTTTCATGTATATCGCAAGGGTGTATATAGTTGGATACATGTTATACATTGCAGGTAGACTTAGTCTCATCCCAGCACCAGGGGGTCTGTTTTTGGTCCATTTTGTGAATCAAAAGATTTAAATCTCACATATAATAAAAATAGAACAGAGTTATCAGGTTTAGGGTTTAGAATTTTAAATTTTATTATTATTTTTTAGATTTGTTTTTGTGCACCCAAGCGCCTTCGTACCTATACAAAATTGGTCGGTTTCATACAAACCAGTCGATTTAGACCAAAAATTTGGTTCTATGCACAATCGACCAATTCATTCACAGAGCAAGTTGGTTTCATACAGAATTGGCCATTTTTGGTGGGAATGTAATGTCCTTTGCGAGTAGGAGATCCAGAGAGGAAGGCTTAGTAGTCTAAACATCCCCGTTAGACTATAGCCAAGGAGATTCAGGGGAAAACAAGGTCACTTGATGTTACTTAACTAGAGAATGTTATAATTTGAAAGTGACATTAAGTGAAAAGTGGGTAAAAGTGCATTTAAGTGATTTTGAGCTAAAAATAGAAGGGCGCATGAGTGAGGGAGCTAAATTTAGAAGTCAATGGAGAATTAGGGTTTTGGAAAGGTATATGAGGAGAAAAGCGACCTAATTCCTCATTATGCATATTTTATGATTTGAGAGTGAACATCTAAGGCGACTTCACAGGTTCAGGCGAATCAGTGATTTTGTGGATTCCAAGAGGAATACACCTAGAGGTTGATTTCGGTGTTGAGAGGCCCACCCTAGTCACCGGGGAGATCATACAGATCTTCCATCGATCTTTAGCAGCAGTTACACAGGTTGCAGCAACAAGGGCGCACTTATTCGGGGTGAGGGCGTAGCTTCTGAGGAGACTTAGAGATTTGACTTGTCCCAGCCAGGGAGAATCCAAGGATTCCCTTTCGAACCAGTTGAGAGGAAGGCAAAGCGCATCTATCGACTGGTTTCTCGTCAAATTCCAACGGAGAAATCATCAAGGGCGCAACAGTTGTCCAGTGAGGGCACGACTCTTGAGGAGACACTCACAGGGTTTCAGAGAGTTCATCGAACCTGAGCTGGGGAAACCCTCTCGACCCATTACAGAGGAGCCTAAGGCACTTAGTTTGAGACTATTACAGCCAGATTTCGACGGTGAAATCTCTAGGACACAGTTATTGGTAGTAGTTGGGGCGCAATTCCTCAGGGGGATCCATCTGGGGTCCGTACAAATCAGCAGAGGGTTGATCTTTAGTTAGACAGACACTGAGAGTGTGTATGAGGTCAAGGCGCACTATTTGAGACAGATTCCAGGCACATCCGAGGAGTTTATCCCCCAGGGCGAACTTTCCAGTGTTGCAGCAGTTGTCGTATGAGTTGTCATAGCATGCAGCAAATCCTATAGCTCATTCATTGACCCAGCAACATTCTTCTATTTTCGGGTATCATTGTTTCAGTTTGCTTATTGTATTCCGGCTAAGATCCTTTGTCTCTGATCTAGCCGAGAGATTTATTTTACTTAGTCGCATGCAGCATTGTACCCAGTCATTTTCATAATACATTGTTGCAATTGTTTTGTCTTTATCTTTTGTGTACTTGCTTATATACTATTAAACAACTATAACCACATGCAAAATCACCACGCATGTTAAGACCAATCACTAAACGCATCCAGAAACCCAAAGTGTATCAGTTTCGACAACAAATAGTCATCAGATGAGGCATATATTCCAATCTGCGGAATAAGGGATATTATAGTGGTATCAGAGCTTTAGTCTTGCCAGACTGTGACTAAAGTCGATGGGTTCAGCAGAGGACCCAGAGGGTCATGAGCACGTAGGTGACGAATATGTCACTTACAACAGACGCAGGGATCGGAGACCTAGGCCAGATTATCCCCCCTTTCCTCCTGGTTCAAAGGAAGAGGAAGAGACGCATAGGGAAGCGCAGAGAAGGGAAGAGCGTGAGGTAGAGAGGATGATGGGAGACAAATATGAGAGACCAGAGGGCAGTGGCAAGGCCCTCATGGAACTAGAGGCATCCTTCATACAGGTACTCAGCAACTTAGTGGTCAATCAGCAGGCTATGGCACAGTCGTTGGCACATATGGTCGATAGGTTGGCCATAGCACACCAAGCACACAGGCCCCACATGTAGCGCAAGGAAACTCAGGGGCAGGCAGCAGACCCGATTCACCTACTCACACATATACTTCCTCGAGTAGGATTCCCATGCCATTATTCCTCAGTTTCTAGAGGGCACCCCCAACAGCAGCACAACAGTCGATAGCACAGAGGCAGCCCACACAGGCAGAGGATATTTCCGAGTATAGGAGAGAGTATGCATGCGGCATTGTACCCAGTCATTTTCATAATACATTGTTTCAATTGTTCTGTGTCTTTATCTTTTGCATACTTGCTTATATATTGTTAAACAACTTTTACCACATGCAAAATCACCACACATGTTAAAACCAATCATTAAACGCATCCTGAAACCCAAAGTGTATCAGTTCTGACAACAAATAGTCGTTAGTTGAGGCATATATTCCAATCTGCGGAATGAGGGATATTATAGGTAACCATTGATTCCACCTGGAAACCCTCCAGAACCAATCCAACCAACTGGTTCAACTGGCTGATAACATTGGTTTCATTCAACAAAGAAAATTTCCAAATACAACCCCAAATGAGTGAAATTAATCCTTATGAAAACAAACAACCCCACAAATTGATTCTCACCTAACTGACACTTTGGGACTCATTTAGTTTATCACCACAATTAAAAAGTATGACAATAAAATGTGTAATATATGATAAGATAATAATAGAATGTCATTTCCCACAATGCGAATTTGAGTGTAGTTGATCATTCACTTTAGCTTCTTCAGTGACTAACTCTAGTTGTTAACTAGATGGTAGAGAAAAACTAATGTCTAGCAAATGGAAATATGGTTCAACAATACTATTGACAATATGGGAGGTGCATGCAAAACCTTTATCTTCACTAAGATTCCAATAAAGTCTAAGAAGCATGGAAGTTGCAGAACACCAACCGCTATGCATACACAATTATAAATCTTCTTAGCTAACAATTTGTTCTTTACATGTGTAAAAATAAAACAAAGCTAGAAGAGCTTAACCTACCGGGTCTAAATCATGGACCACCTTATCAATCCTTGATGATGAAACACTGCCTTTGTAAAGGTTATCTATGAATGACTCTCTCATATCACTGAATATTATCTTAATTCCTGCATCCAACAAGCATAAAATTATAAGGGTTGTAAGAACAATATGACATTTCCACCAGACCAACTCAACGAATAGACAAGAAATTTAGGAATCAATAATAAAGGGGTTGAATAAATAGTGGTAAACATACCTATTTATAGAATACACGACTATATGAAGAATCCATAAAACAAATACCTATTTTAAGATATATTACATAGTATAATTATATAATAGATATATAACTCATCTACCTTTTGCAAAAAGCTTTATCCTCAAAGTTACTTTTAAACAATCTTCAATGAACAAAGTTCAAACAAGAAATGGTCCTCTTCAAGAGGACTAGGTTCAAGAGTTTGAAATTGGAAGAATTGTCTTCCTTCTGCAATTAGAAGATTGTCATACATATGACATGAACCAAGGAAATCAGGATTAGGAGATGCCACATCCAAAGGTTAGAAGAACAGAACTCGATCCTGGGACTTGTTGTTCATGGGATTTCCATGCTACTGATCTTCGAAGAAAATTTGTGTCACTTTCTTGAAATTCTATAAGGATTTTAGACTATGAGATCATGATTTATTTAATACATTTGGCACTAGGTAACTTGTTTTCTAATGTTGTCTCATACAACAAATAATTATTGTTCAATGTTAAGATATATTACATAGTATAATTATTAATTTTTCATTAACATAGTTGAATTCTTCAACATCATTTTTTTCATAAATATGGTTGAATGCTTCAACTTCACAAATAGGGCCACATTGCATATGTTCATTGATGCCATTTTCTAAATCTTCAATAGCTTCCTCAAAATCCAAAATATTGTCCTTCATTTCATTACGGTTTGTTTCATTGTATAGATATTAAATCCTCATTCTTATGTCTAATATCATGGAACATACAGAGAAAATAATCTTGGATTTCCACAAGTTTTAAAACAACTGGTCACAAACAAGTGAAACAGACATTAAAAGTATTTTGTTCCAATTTTACATATTGCATTTGCAATTGTTAAAGCACGTACATAATAGTATTTTATTTAGGATTAAGATTTATGAATTGCGTGTTAGTATTTTCAATGTCAACATTCAATTTTTGGAAATGATGCCCCACTTCTTTCTTAAATTCTTGATGATCTTGATCCACTGAATCTCTTTGAAATAATTGACTTTGGTCGGATTCACTTAAATCAAAATGTATATGGGTTCACTAGTCACACTATGTATAAAATATTTCTCTCTTAAGTTCTCTTTGAACTCTCTTTTTAAAACTTTACCATAGCTATTTCCATCTGTTTAGGTACTCTGTTCAAGGATTGTTTCCAGCAAGGAGGGCCATATCTAAAGCCAAATTTGGGTCTGCTTTTATCACTATTTTAAACACTTAACTTTTGGTCCATGATCAGCATATGGAGGGCACCTTCTTGTCACTATTTTGGACCTGCTTTTCTCCAAAACCAGTCTCTATTTGTGCATCTTATCATCACTATTTTCCTTTGTATCAAATCAGCATACAAACACAAGATTAGGGTGCTGTTTTCCAGGCCTTGTCTGCTGTTGATTTTGGCAGGAAGGGGCGCACTCCCTTTGTGCTAGTTTTAGCATGCAAACAAGTCAAGTAAGGCGCTGACTTCTAGAGGATAGAGCCGTTGCTGTTAATATAAGGCGCTGCTTCTAAGATTAACCTGCTGTTCTGATTTTCGAGAAAGTTGCTGCCTTTATAGTGTTATTTACTGATATTTTTTATAAGGAGCCTCTGCAATTTTTAGAAAAGAAAGTCTGTTATTTTTTAAAAAGCAATTCTATTTTTAGGAAAGCATTGGGCATATTTTTAGAGTTTTCTATTTTTAGAGAAAAAGCTTCCTAAGTTTGGCAGAGACTTTCAGAATTGGAGTGCATTTCCAAGCATAAAAGGAGTAAGGGGACAGTTCAATCTATCAGTGCATCAAATCCTTCTTCTACAAGCCTTCTTCTCTTCTTCCACTTGTCTTAATTCTGAGTTTAGAAGGCCACAGTCTGATGTCTTCATAGGTCAACAAGGTCTTGAGTGGAAACAATTAATCTAAGTCCCCTTGAGTTCCTTGGGACAAGTCTTGGCCTAGATTTGTATCAGAGCTTTATAACTCTACAACTATGATTAATGAAAGTCTGTTTTTATGGTCTATGGTGATGTCTTACCATTGAGAATTCATTCATGTTCTGATTGCTCTCTTTGCTTCATGGTTCAGAATGTAGAATTTCTAATCAGCAATATTTAATCTGAGATTATCCTGTTGGTTTAGACTTACCCATTTTCTCTGTCTCCCATAAGAACTTGGCTCCAGTCACTTATGCTAAACAATCAAATCGTTCACAAGCTTTGAGTGTTAACTTTGACTATTAGTTCACAGATTTCAAGAATCTATCTACTGAAGAGCAATCTTTCATTGCATATTTGTGTTTAATATTCACTGATTTAAGGTATTTCATTGCATATTTTCAGATCTTGGATCAGCAAGCTTACATCAGGGACACCGCCCTAAAATTAGCAAGAACTAATCCAGAAGTGAGTGGTTTGTTGTTGGTGACAGAAAGAACGAACCTAAAATGCTCCGAGACCACCTTGGGAATGATTCCTGTTAACCACTGGATTTTCTCCCTTGAGAATCCTGAGGGTTAAGAGCCAGCATAGCCTATTTTGGCTGACATTCAAAGATTTTACCGAGATTGAGCACTTGTGTGAGCCAGACGTTGGTTCCCATCAGAGACAAGTACAGGACTGGTGAGGTGGTTGTTTTTGCTTCGAATACAGAGCTAGCATGGTTTCACATGGATTTGAGAGAGATAGCTATTTTTAGCAGGTGCCCTACTTTTTAGGAGATAGTGACCAGAGACTCATATGGCAGTTTTGAGCATACAGCATTGGTCCTTGCATGATTCTAAGCCCAATGACACTTTGTTCGGGGATCATGCAAGTACTTTCTATTTTTAGCAAGTTGAGCTCCAGGCCTCAGATCAAGATTCTAAGCTTGCAATATTGATCCTTGAGACATTCTGAGTCTATTGGAGCTTTTCTAAGATGATATGTCAGCTTTTCTATTTTTAGCAGGTGGAGCACCATGGTCGAATGTCAATTCTGATTACATATTTGCAATCCTCAAGGAAAATCGAATCAATTTAACATAGATTTGAGAGAGATTGTTATCTTTAGCAAGTGCCCTACTTTTTATGAGATAGTGACCGGAGACTCATATGGAAGTTTTGAGCATACAGTATTCGTCCTTGCATGATTCTGAGCCTGATGACACTTTGTCTAGGGATCATGCAGGTACTTTCTATTTTTAGTAGGATGAGCTGCATGTCTCACATCAAGATTCCAAGCATGTTGTATTGATCTTTGAGACATTCTGAGTCTATTGGACCTTTTTCCGGGATGACATTTCAGCATTTTTATTTTTAGCAGGTGGAGCACTGGGGGTCGCATGTCAATTGATTACATATTTGCAATCCTCACAGAAAATTGAATCCAATAAGTATGATATCATTGACATGCAGTGAGATTTTGTTTTTAGCAGTGTCTATTTTAGACATTTGACACATGGTGGTGGTCTCCTAGTCATCTTGGACATATTTGGCAATTTAATATTTTTTAGGGTCGGACCCCTATTTTTAGTAATTTCTATTTATAGCAAGGGTGGTCGCCTCCAAAGGTGACAAGTGGCAGGGTCAAATTTCGACAAATGGAAATGATGCAATGTGACATTTGGTAGTTGGGTGGCTCAATTAATGAAGGGGGCGCACTTTCCAAGGATTAAAGTAATTAATTGAAATTGAAGGGGGGTGTGTGGACGAGGTGGCACATCTATTTGGGTGTAATTGGGCTAATTAGAGCCTAATTTACCCTTCTCTCACTTCACTCTCCATTATTTCACCTTTCGTGCATTTAATTCTCGTATTTCTCACTCATGCACCTTAACTCCCTATTGAATAGGGCGCAACTCCTCCTAGTTAGCACATGCTTCCCTCATCCATTATTATCAAATTCCATGCACTTTCTCCTTCTATTTCCTCCCTCCATGCGCTAGCTTCCTCTTTAAACCCTATGTGCATGCCTTCCTCCCTCATTATCTATCATTCCACTCTCATGTGCGCCCTTGTTTTCTCCCACACTACCACACGTGTGGCACATTCTCCTAGCTCACTCAACTCTCCTTCTCCATCCGCCACCTATCTCCCTCTCTATCTCCTTCTTCCTAGCGCACATCTCATCTAAATTACCTCCTTAACCTCTCTTTCTCTCACACGTGCATAATCGATTCTTCCTTACTCATTCCCTAGTGTGCCCACTTCCCTATTATTTAGGGTGTAACTCCCTTAGTGCACCTCCTCTCGCCACTTAACTACTCCCTCTCGCCTTCTCTTCCCATGAGCACTATCTCTCTGCCCCATGTGCATCAATCACTCATACTTACCTCCTCCATGCACCTTACCTTCTAGATTAATCCACATGTGCGCCCTTGTGTCTCTCTTGGGAAGTGCACCCTCAATGCCTATATATTGGAGTGAGCTCTTCATTGTTTACGGTCGGATTTCAACAACAACAACATACATACTCTCTTTCTCTCTTCTCTCATTCTTCTTCTATAGTCTAGCTACTCTTTCTTTGTGCGAGGATAACCATTGTACCAGTTTTTGTGCTCGTCTATTGTGGTGCAATCATCCCTCTAGCAAGCCATTAATAAAGAAGTGTTGTGCTTGTATCGAGCTTTCGTTTTTTGTCGGTATTGTGTCTTTACTTTGTGCATTGACTAGTAGCTCATAGCCTTTTAATGTGATTAATTTCTATCTTTAAAGTGGTTTTCTTTCCTTCTTTCTATTCATCTTTCTCACATTAACATTGTAGGGATCCTTCCAAGTGATTTATACTATATTTTCCTAACGTTAAGAAGAACATGGGAATGGGCTTGATTCCATAATCCATACAAATGGGTTATGATTCATGACCTCCAAGTCCCATACGTTCAACCCCAATCCCCTACCTCTCGGTGCCCCACTGCCCCCATGGTTAAATAACATAAATCTCTTATTACTCCTAGATTAGCATTTCAATTTTCATTAATAGTACCCCAACTTAGAGTTTATCTAGTTGTTCAAGTGTTATATTTTCATTAAATTGGATATAGGACTTGAAAGGAAACCAAGGATACTTTCCAAAGGTTTCATGTTAATGACCATGTCGATCCAGTAGCCACTAAGGTGCATACTCTTCTGTGGCATCCCTCCAAGACATGTTGCTCGTCACCCCCAATGTATAATGTCCCCACTTTGGGACATCATTATATTACAGAGTGTTATGATGACCAGAGTAGCCAGATGGAGGTTATAGCGAGTACAGGGACTATTGAGGGGTATTTTGGGGTCCGTCTTGCATCGCTCATCTTATGTCATCATTATGATCCATTATGCACAGCTTGGCTTTGGTTCTATTGCATTCTGACGATTTCCATGATTTTGAGTTATTTTGGGCTATAGGTTAATTAAATTCACAAAGGAGGTCATATTGGGCATAATACTTGGAGGAACCTCTTAGTGTAATAGCTCATTGGAATCGAGAGGAACAACACTACAGGATGGGATGATGGGAAGTGATTTTCAGTGGCCAAGGAAGCCACAAGGAGAGATAAGGCACTTTTCAAAGGTAAAATGGTTAATTAATTAATTAACTAATAATTAAATAAAGTAAAGTCACTTTGGAGAAACAAGGTGAGCAGGAAGGATAAAAGAGAAGCAAGGGCCTCTATTCTCTCATTCATGTTGTTTATCCTTTTGATATCTGGCTTCTAGCTAGTGAGCCCATGCACTTGGGGGTTTTGAGGGTTTTGACTTAACAAACCCTAGAGATCAGCTCAGTGGTGAAAGATCCCACCCAACCTGATCCAAGCTTGGTCACGGAGGTGAAAGATTCCTCCCTTACCATTCTACATCAGATCTACTCAGCTGTAGAGGGATTCTACATCAGCCACAGGTTCAGGGAGAGCTAGGGCACAGCGTCAAGAGGGTTTCCAGCGGGAGGGCGCACCATCTTGAGGAGAGAGGTTTGATCTAGCTTGAAGACACGGATTCGGGAAAAACGGACTTTTGGGTATTTCTTGTAAGGCCTAGGGCACCCTTTCTAGCCTTTCTCAGGGGAGGATCCACTGCCAGATTATTTGTTGGATCTCAGGACGGTTTCAAAGAGAGGATCGTTTCTTCATTGTTCGATCTGAGATCTTGCCAAGGGGTTTCCTTTGGCCCGATCTACAATTGGTACCTTTTTCGGGGGATTTGGCAGTTTATTACTTGGGGTTTGCTCAGTTGAGTGATCATATCTCCACAGATCAGCCTGAGACTTCATCAGTGGTATGACCTTGGTCCGATCTACACTTCTCGTGATTTTCAGAGTATTTAGAGGCTTCTAGGGGGAGGGCCGAATTGTTGGGTGTGTTCAATCTTCCAGCAAGGCGCAGCTTATCCAGTTGGGGGTTTGGCACTTCAGAGGACCGTGATATCGTCATGTTCATCATCTATTGCAGCCATATGGCCTTTGGAGGCTTGTAGCCTCTATCCTGGATCTTGTTTGAGGATCATCTTCACTTGCTATTAGCTCTTAGCTATATTGTACCAGATCTGCAGATCCATTGTATCAGGGCCTTCTCCTATTATGAATAGTATCAGATCTGAGGTATTTTTGGGTTGTCTCTTATATTGTTGATCTTGCATCTTGTTGAGGTATGTTCCATTGTTACATCTATTTGATTATTGCTGCAACACACATACAACCATCAGTATAAACCCTAGTGCAATCTAAAAGATCAAATCTGGAAAGTGTTTGACGAAATGCCACAACTAGAAAACAGTTAAAAAATTCATGAAAAACGTGGTGTTCCTGGCATCTTGGCTTGGGAACATTACACAGTGGTTCATGTTTCACTTCAATTTTTACATCAACCCTCTCTTTTTCAGATGCTAGACATTAGTTCTTAGGTTTTATCTTCTTTCCATCTTATTATATAAAAGTAGTTCTACACTCCCATTGTGTATTGGTACTTTGTACTTAGCAATCGCATTGACCTATTTGTGGACATTCGTTGGACATTAATAAAATTATCTTATCTTTCTTAGCATGCAAATTATCTATGAATAACAATACTTCTAAATTTTCCTTTGATCTCTTATATAACTCATGGCTAGTGCACTCAAAATATATCAGAAACTAGTCAATGGTTATAAAAATTGGCTTGCATTTTCCCATAAAATACAAGGTGTTGTAGCTAATGTCTATGTTGAATTTAACCTTTTTAGAATAGAGGATGATATCTTGCATTTGAAAATTAATCTTTCTTGAAGATAAAAACACGCATTCATGGAACGGAGTTAATGGGCTCATGCTGGAAATGAAAATACCTTTTGCACTTGTTTCAAATACCTTTTAGAATTAAATTGAATTAGTACATATCAAAATAAGAATAAAGGATCAAATTTTATTTCATTCAAACAAATTACCTGTAAACTCACAAACTTTTTCTATAGTTAAGGTTGTAACTTTTCTTGACTCTACAAATCCAACAAAGAACTCCTCGGATGTGTGAGATGATCTTTTCCATTTTCGATCACCTTCGCTTGCCTTGTGCTCTGCAAGTATGGAAATGCTTACAATAAGAAGTTCAAATGAGGAACCATGGGATTAATTTAGAAAGACATCAAAGGTCAGAATTCAGTTAGACAAAGGTCTAATGCACCAAACAGGTAAATTTTCATTTTTCTAAATTCAATTGAAATCTTAACAAAACAATTTGCAAAGACAACATTCTCAATCAGTAGAAAGATATAGAACAACACATTAAATACATGACAATGTAATCGAACAGCTATTGAATTATAATAAGATAGTTCTCTAATAACACGTACAGGAGTTCAAATAATTATCAGATGGTGGTTATAACGTGAAACATCAAAATAATATGATCTAGATGTAGCAATGCAATTTCTTTCTTGACATTTGTATTCTTAACTAACACTCTTTGAGAATTGAGTTGTCCCATGAAAAAGTGGGCAATCACTTGTTCATCAGAACTATTAGTTCTTTTCACATCATTTTTTTGTCTTATAAAAGGGTTTACTAAATCAAAACGATCACATACAATGAACATAAGAGGGAGCAATGGA
Source organism: Picea glauca (assembly GCA_000966675.3). Taxonomy (NCBI): domain Eukaryota; kingdom Viridiplantae; phylum Streptophyta; class Pinopsida; order Pinales; family Pinaceae; genus Picea; species Picea glauca. Next base: position 535,997 of record JZKD02S0758769.1, on the reverse strand, counting down.
TCCCACGACACCCTTGAAACAAACATTCAAACCTCTAAAATATCAGTACATGAGAATGAACATATGCCTATCACATTATGTTAGCTACCAATACAATGCTTCACACAAATATAATTGTGAAGAAATTCATAAACACAAAAACAACCATGACTAGAATGAGGAAAACTCAGAGCATAATTGATGAATCGAAAACCATCATACCATTCAAGTGATCATAAATTTTCTTTATCCCAGCAATGGATGCAAGGGTAAAATTGAATAGCAATCATGCACAAAATTATAAGTAAAATTAATGATTGTTCTAGTCGGCATTATAGGTGTCAGCATGAGGAGAGATGAGTTCAATGAGGATGACAAGTTTTTTAGGATTGCTTTCTTTGAATTCCTCATAGGACAACCACACTATGACACTTTCCCAAACTAAGAATTCTACTCAATAAAATAGATGTTAATGTATGTGCCAACTATCCCATTTTAAATTTCTATGCCTATTTTATGCGATTATACACATTTGTTATGACTTCACAAGGAACAAGCTCCTCTGTAATGTCCCCATCTGCTTAGGAGTCATAAGGGAGAAATTACGCTAGCCTAATAAGTTCTCGTGAGCTAAGGCGGACAATGACCAAGGGGGCATGACTTGCCTAGGAACAGGGATGATTTTAAGGATGGAAATTTATTTTAAAATGTAGAAACTTTGGCAAATCTTACTAATCCTTCATATGCCAAATATAAAATGTTTGGCTATATTTTTGTAAAAATATTCAAATTTCTAAGGATTTTATATAATTTGTATAAAATTTTGGCAATTTGTAACGTAAAATGATTTTATTCTATAGAATTTGGGCGAACCATTTTTAGAATAGTGAATATTTTTTTGGGAAAAACCATGGAAAATTAGCCCATGATCGAAATTTAGCCCCTAAAATCATCCCTGCCTAGGAAAGACGTTATAAAGTTAAATTGGGGAAAAGGGGGACATGGGTCCTAGGCTAACGAAAAGTCACTTTTAAAATATAAAAGAGAAGGACCCACTAAAGTGACTAATAAAATAAAATAAATAAGTGAGCGGGAAAAGACTCAACTTTCAAGTGAATATTAAAAGGGGAAAATGACGAGTCTCTCCTCATTCTTGCATTTGTTCAATGTGAAAAAAAAATTGGAGAGCTCTTGAGAAAAGAGACTAGAGTTTTTGGAAACCCTTCTTTGTTTACTGATTTTGGTGTTGCAATGATACACCCTAGCTAGTCTTGGGATCGGAATCACTCAGGTTTCGACATTGTGCCTCAGCGTGGATGCATATTTCCTTTTGGCAGCGAAGTTTCATAGTTTGGGGTTGTTTCTTCTTAACTACAGAGGAGAACTTGTATGTAGGGGACGAATTCCCTCTTAGGGAGCACGATTTTACTGTGGTAGGGGGCGAAATACTATCATAGCTTGGATTTGCTTAGATCAAGGCGAAGTTACTTGTCTAAGAGGCCGAATCACATCATCTGGCACCCTTGCTTGATTGTGGGTCAAGCTATCTCTTGTGCGGTGTCCATCTCTTTGCCTAAATTGTTCTATGCTAAGTGGGGGTCACTACACCTATCTGTGGGTTGTATCTCTTATGCTGGGTGCAAATAAGGAGGTGGGGAGCTGAGTATTTACTATTTCAGTGGCACTATATTCCAGACTAAGGGGCAGTCTATTCTTTCTTGGGAACTAAGATATCAGCCCCAGATTTCTGCACAACAGTGTTGGGTGCCTATTTACTACAAAGGCTGTAACTTCTGTTCAAGAGGGCGCACCTGGGTATATCATTGTGGTTGTGTAATGATCCCAAGCCATTATGCCAGGATCATCACGGTTTTGGTGTCTTTTAAAACTTTTTTTCTGAGTGAGGTATTTCGTCAAACACTTTGCTGGTCTACTTGTTTACTTGTGTTTACTTGTTGAACGGCCTCTTGATTTTGGCCTTAGGGTTTACTGATGTGTTATATATGTGTATTGCAACTATAAACAAGAATAGACAACCATGGAACATACCTCAATCATATGCAATATGATAGACAAACCAAAACATCTCAAATCTGCTTTTATTCATAAGATAGAAGAACCTACTACAATGGAGATGCCGATCTGGAATGCTCAACAGATGGCTATGAAAATACACAATAGAGCTACTACAAAAAGCTCCTGACAATACAAAATAAGCCTCCAAAGGCTGGATAAGAGATGAAGACCAATGACAAGTAGATTTGGGCCAAGTGCCAAACCCCCACTGGAAGATGTCACGTCCTGCTAGAATGTTGAAGCTCCTCAACAATTTGGCCCTGGTGCCAAAGATGTCTAATCACCTCAAGAAAGATGCCAAACAGTAGATCGGGTGATGGCAAGAACAACCCAGGTGCCCGAATCTCCAAGATCCCTCTCAAACCATGTAGATCTGAAACTCCTCCACTGAATGGTGTGCCCCCATGGATGGCTTAAACCCTAATAATTCGGCCTGGATGAATGAGGCCTCCAAACCTCCTGAAACTCTCCAAAATGATAGATCGGGGCTTGGTTACCTCCCTGGTGAAGTCCCAAGTGAAATGGTGAAGATCTGAGCTAGCAAATGACTGAAACCAATTTTTTAAGTTTGCTCCTCTCCTCCAATTCGTCCCATGCATCTAATAAATCAAATAGTACCTGAAACTCCTCATGAATGGACTAGATCTGATGTCCAAGGCCCTGCAATGAAAACCCAAGGGATAGAATCTCCAAAAGCCCTACCAATCTCCTACAACGAATCTCTCTACAAGGATGGTGCGCCCCCCTTGCTGGAAACCCCCAATCGTGCGCCCTCCTTCTCTTCCTGTGCTTGTGGTTGTGTAGAACCCTCCTGCACTGATGTAAAACCGATCTAGAATGGTGTGGGAGAGTATTGCATCTCCGAGACCAAGCTTGGGACAAGCTAGGTGGAATCTTTCACCACTGAATCGTCCTCTAGGGTTTGTTAAGTCAAAACCCT
>JZKD02S0758769.1:513793-532514 GCA_000966675.3 Picea glauca | reverse complement strand
CTAGGGATCTACTCTATTGCTTGGTGGTGGACACTTGGCATTGATCCAAGAGAGGTAGGTTTGCCTCTCCAAGTATAAATAGATCCCTCTCCTCACTTCTTCCTCACCATATCTTTAGCTATTGTTATGCTACTTGATTTTCCACTCTCTCTCTCTTTATTGTTCCATCATTTCCATTCTATACTCTTAGGGTTTTGGAGTATTTTCTCTCCAAGATCTATTTTCTTGAGTAATAATAAAGGAGAAGCTTTGGAGGATAACTAGAGGAGCAATGCATGTTCTTGTTCTTCTTATGCATATGAGGTAAACTTGTATCGATTTGTTTGATGATTGTACACATTGGTTCTTAGGTAAAGTGTTACTTGGGTAGATTTATCAATGCATGTTCTTGTAGATCTATATATCTTGATATGTTAGATAGGATTGAAGTGTCGTCTTGTTAACATATTCAATATATTATCTATTGTATGCACATCATCTTTCAAGTTTTTGTAGGTTTTGCTTCAAGGGTTTCATTGGGAATACCAAAAGCAAGAAGGATCTCTTGAGACACATCTATACTCCATGTTTTTCTCACCCTTTACTCTTCTTCTATATTGTTGTTCATTCACATATATTTCAGCTAGCACAATCTAGTAAGATAGGTCATTCCATATCAAAAATTAAAAAAAAATTGCCCTAAAAAGGCAAAAGTTTTTCTTCATTTGTAGAGTAGTGTGTGACATTTCCAGCAAGCATAGCTTGCTGGTTTTTGCAAGTTCAGATCTGGTTGAGAGGGGTTTTGGCTACCCAAAGGCATCTACACAACACTCAAAGGCCCCCCAAGGGATTGGTAGCTATTTCTCAACCTTGCTCCTTCAATTTCCAAGTGTTTTCCTTAATTTTTCTCCTTCTTTGCTTGCTTGTAGTGGCTCACATTTGTGAGAGGAAAGAGGGTACGGACCCCTCCCACGTGTGAACCTTGGGTAGTTAGGGTTTTAGTCTAGATCTTGATTTTTTTCCTTCATTTTGCCTTTCTCTTGCTAGGACATGAGGGTTTGTGAGATAAAGGGTATCTCCCAAACCCTAGGACGTGGGGTAGGGTTTGTTTGCTTGTCTTTTGGTTTGTTTGTTTTTCTTTCTCCCTTTGCTTGCTTCTTGGCTTGCCTTGCTTGCTTGCTCCTTTCCCCAATAATTTTTAATTAAGCAAGCTAAAGTTAATTGTCTACCTATTTGGGAGAGGAATACCCCAAAAGGTTAGGTTAGGGTTTTAATTTGTGATTTAAGATCTAAATGCGTAATTATTTTAATATCCTAAATCTAGATCTAATACACTAAGTAATTCTCTAGCTTAAACCTATTGGGCCCCTAAATCAACTTATTGAGATCTCATGCATGCTTAGTTCTACAAATGTTTATTTTTATCCCTCATGCTTAGATCTACAACCTAAATGCTTAACTAAGTAAGTGGTGTCTTTGTTTAATGCATAGATCTTTTGATGCCATATATGAAGTAACTTTTTCATAAGTTGATAAGTAGGCACACATAAATTTTTTTCTCTTTCACACTTGGTGCTTTTATCTTGATGCTTTAAAACTTAACATAAGTGTGATTGCACATCTCTATTGGTTGGCAAGTTGTTCTTGCCTTAAGTTATTTATTTCAAGCTACCTCTATTGTGCATTTTAGTGACATATACATGTGTTAATGCTCTTGATCTTGTAACTTAAACAACACATTTGTAAGGCCAAAGTAAGTTTCGGCCAAGTCACTAAATCACCATTAAAAAGTGTCATAAAATCTTTAAAACACTCCTAAAAGTCTACCCAACTAATATATAAACTTAATAGACTCTTTAGGGTACCTTAGACCACCATCTTCACCATCTAAAATGGGTTTGAGGAAAACAACGGAGGGTGTAGGCAGGGGACTGTCTCATGGCGCACAAGATGTGTCCTCTCCGAGAAGTACTCCTACTTTAGGGTTGACTGGTTCTACTAGGGTTGGCCTCAATGCCACACTATCTTGAGCGTCCAGCAGTTATTTGGCAATAGGAGGAGGAGGCTTTGGTGAAAGCTTAATAAAATTTGAAAACCTTAAGAGAGCTTAACAACCTAACCTGGGACTTAACTCATTCAAATTATTTGTGGGTTTAATATTTAAGAGTGGTTGGTCTTCATCAATCTTAATAATACTTGTGCTTAAAATATCTAAATCTTCTTAAATGTGTTGATGATATTGATATATTGATGATGATCTCATAAATGTAATAATGTGTTGATGTTCATGATGCAATCCTTGTATCCTGCACATATAAAAGATAAACATGGTTAACTTGCTTGTTGTATCTTAGATATTCTTTATTTGTAAATCTTGCATCAAGTACTTTGTGGATATCTCATTTGTGAATAGATATATTGTAATTCTTTTGTAATCTTGTAAACAACTTGTAATTTATTTGTAAAGAACAACCCTAACATCTAGATTGACCCCATTGCCCAACCTTAGGCACTAATCTTAGTTGACCTAGGGAAAGGTTTTTCTTTACATTCTAACCCTTGCATCTTGCATTGATGCCTTAGCATCATAGGATAGATCCCCTCTAACCTTAAGAAATTAAAATGAACTCCTAGAACATTAACTACTAATCATCTAGAAACTAAGGTCTACCCCCTTTGACTTCCCTAGGAGTGAGCCTAGACGGAAGAGGTTCCGGTCAAAGTGACAACATGGGCTGTGAACCTAGGCATTGTGCCTCCAAGGACACACTAAGTGAGCCAGACTTAGCTCACGTTTGCAAGTGTGTATAAGGACGGCAACAGGGTGATTTAACCACTTGAAGGCTTATCGAGGTTGTGCCCTAGCTCTCTTGCATGATTTTACACTTGGACAAGGGTTATTTAACATACAATATGGTTTCCTTGGAGAACTCTCTCACACTCTTGGCGCGTGTGAGAAGGTTTGCCTATTTTTAGCATGCATGCACATGTGTGGGATTCTTATTCATCTTTATTGTGGGCCAAACCTTCACTGGATATCTTTGGCACATTTATTAATGTTCTTTAATGGTGCATTTTGGTTTGGACCACCCACATGTACCACTTGTACTTGTTTATTCCTTGTTCTTACTATTTTTGGATGCCACATGTGAGAGGGTACTTTTGGTGATGTGTGCTAGCTTATCAGCAAATATCTTTTAACAGAGTGCCTTGATTGCTACCAAATCAGTGACATTAGACGCAAAGTGGTTGCAACATTTCCGAAAAGTGGTTATAATAAAGAATCCGATAAATATTAAGGCAATTATGGAAATTTTGAATCTGTCATTTTAAAACCCTCACCGCATTTTGACCAAACATGCCATTGGGAGTTGATTATTGTTTATTTATGGAGGCTGTTAGAGAGACCTACCTTGGAGGAGTTTGAGAGCACACATTGGAGCTTGTTGACATGGTCAACAACTTTGGAGAAGACAGTTGGCATAACCAACATTATTTTATTATTGTTGTCTTGTCTCATGGAATTGGTTACATGAGAACATTGCTATATTGTTTTCCTTGGAGATATGGATGTAGAATTTATTGTTTCTTCTAGGAGAGGAAAGTGGATCCCAACAACTCACTTCTACTTTTAGTAAGGAGTTTGTTGAGGAGGTTAGAAATGTAATATTTTATTGTATTCCTTGGAGAACTAATGGATCTAGTAAAACAATTACTTGTTTATTGTAGAAGGAGATGGAGATCACTCTATATAAAGTGAATCTCTCTCCATTTGAGAGTATGGTTGGAGATGGGGACTTTTCACCTTTGAGATTTTGTTGAAAATCTTGAAGGCGATGGAATGCAAGGAGATTTTTACCTTTGTGGCATATGTTCTTGTGGTTGATATTGTTGAATGACAATGTTGGAGGTCACTTGCATCAAGGATGTTTGAATGGATGAAATGATATGGGTAACTTTTATTCCTAATCAAGAAAATAGTTCCCCTATCAAGAAAACTTTAACTGTAGCTCATTCCCCTATTATTTATCTTTGTGTCTATGGTTGGTAATATGATGTAGCATCCCTTATCTTAATTCGAAGTCACTGCTATGTTTATGTTGTCAATTTGTAGACATCCATTCATATATGTATTGTTCATTTTCCTCATCAAGAATTCCTACAAGTGTTTTTCTACACTGGTGGGGAGAAAGACAAATGGTTTGTAAATCCTTTATTAGGGCTACATTCACTTTCAATCCCATAGCTACTACCCTTGGTAATTGATTCTTGTCTCCCCTTGCCCAGTGGTCACTTGACACTAATCTTGATCCTCCCATCACTTCTTTCTAAAACCTATTCTGCAACACTTGTTTTGCTAAAGCCACTTTTCATTTTGACCTTGAGCTCTTATTGCCTAGGCATTAGCAATCCTACCTTAGGGAAGCCCCCCTTGAGTTTGAGAAGAGAAGAGCCAACCTAAAGTGTGAAGAGTGTTGGTGATGTGACATTGGCCACCCTCTTAGTTGCCCATAGGCTAGTACCATCTTTTTTACTTTTATCTAAAGGTGCTAGTTTTTCAGGTAACACCACCTATTTGTTTTCCTCCAATAACTGTCAGGGTGATGGGTAAATGCCCACTTGTCTGCACATGATACAAATACAAATAAACCTACATTGATATTTTACACTTAGGAGTACTTAGAAAAATGTATTATGTTCTTGTTAGTCTTCATTGGAGAGAAGCGCTTATCAGTGATTTAATTTGTGTGTTCTTCAACTTTTCATCCCTTCTCCTTTCTTAGTTCCTTTCTTTGCTCCATTCATTGTAAATCTGCATTTGAAGGTAGCAAATCTAGCTACAAGAGTATGGTCTTTCATAGGCTTTTGGTTGAACTAGTAACTCAAACTTCATCCAGAAGCCATGCTTTTATAAATTATATCAGGGATGCTGATTATAAAGTGCAGTCAAACATGTTTGCTCTCCTAGGTTGGACCGAAAGAGGCAGCAAGGCCCTGAATTGTACATGATGTTTTTTTAATTCTATACCAAAAAGCTCACTTTCTTAGAAAGGGGAAAGAACTTCTAATGCAATCTCTACCCCATCTACCCTCTCGAATACCTATGAATTTACCTCAGATGAATGGAAGAATCATATGTGGAACTTGTAATATGATCAAGAGGAATTTGGGGCATACTATAGGCTGAGATGCTAGACGTGCAAATGGTTGATCCTTATTCAATAACATTAGCATGAATTATAATGTAATGTTCTCAATTGTATTACAATATTTAAACATAGGCCACATATGCCACAAGCTTTATAAGTAAATGCTTTGTTATTTCTACCATACTTGTCATTTATTGATTTATTTACATGGATGTATTATTTCAATTGGTATTCTTTATATATATGGGATGAAAATTGTTTATGTACCACTCAAGTAATGTAGTATCAATAGATATAGTTACTATAGTTTATAAAAAAGTAATACTTATGTTTGTTACTGACGGATAATTCTTTAAGTTTGAGTAATACTATATCTATCTAAATTTTAAAACTAAAGTAACAACTAACATTAATTAGAATAGCCATTATTATAATATCATAATATTTTGTTGCAGTATGAGGTACACCATTATCTTCTAGCTAAGGGTGTTCTTTTGATTAAACATGCCCAATCTCTAGATCCCATACCTTATTCTGATTTCATCTCAATATTAGTAGCATTAGAGAAGAGGTTATGATGTCCATTGAATTTACCTTTTCACTTTTTTTTTTGCTGTTTGAAAATATTTTTTTATAAATATATATATTGTTTCTTTGTCTTGAATATTTAGAAACTCTAATATTTACAATTTGATGAGACGAGGAATCAAAGAGAATGCATTCATAATGCACTTCCTTCAATAAGGTTGATTACCTTAGACATGCATTACTATCAATTCTGAAAAATATGCAACAGTAAAGAGGACTTACTTGAAGGATTGTCTGAATTAAAATAAATATCTTCATTTGGTCTTTTCATTGCCCAGCGTTCCTTTAGGTTGGCTTCAAGGGTATCTACTTGACACAATATGTGCTGCATCATTGATAATTCAAACTTAAAATGAGAACTCTTATAACTTTACAAATTTCGGACAGACACAAATCAAATTTAACATTAGATCTGCCAAATCTAATTATTAATGAGCATAGAACCAAAACCATATATCTATTTAGTTTTTTTTAGAACATGGAATCTTGTTAAATTTAGTCTTTAAACAATGGTTTCAAAATCCATAACATTCAAAAATTTGAGGGTAGATGTATCAATAAACAATTTCATCTACCAATTCATATAAAACTAATATAAATAAAAAGCCCCACAATCCTTATGAAAATTACTTGGTTTTTTTTGCAAACTAGGTCAATGGACACATTAGTGTATGAATTTAGGATATATACGTTCATACAAACAATGGTGGAGAGAGAAAATAATGAACAAACATTACTATGAATGTTGCAGTCATACATTTCCCACACATAACAAAGCACCATAGGTGACATATTTATAGCACCCCAAGGTGGGGGGCATCACACTTCCCTTTAGGCCTTGTTATCCCCAATTTCTAGGGATAACTAAGGAGATGATGTCTTGAGGCCCTCAGTTTGAAGACATGGAGTACCGAGGTACATTTGACTGACAGCGTCCACATGCACAAATAGAGACCCACTTCACCACCATGCATCCTGGATTCGTGACAATGGCATTCACCACATCAGCTCGCTTCCGGAAGACAATGGGTCTTGCTCCATGAGGTACAAGTCAGGTATTGTGGTGAGTGTCACCTTAATATTTGAGGCATTTCAGTATGTTGCATTTAAAGTTTTTTTTGATTATAGAGCGTTTGCTTGGAAATTATGCTCTTTGACCTGTTTCACCTTGGTGGTTGACATTGTGCCCCGGTAAGTGGTCACCCTTAGGGATGAGTTTACTACTTATCACTTTTCACACTTCATCATCTCATCTCCTTATCTTTTGGGATTTTCGGGTGTACTGACCCAAGAAGGGATTGCACCCCATTTCATGGGAAGAAGGGGTTGAAGGCACAGAGGGAATGTAGTTGGCAAAAGATAAAAGCCAAAACTATAACCTTCGAGAGGCTCTCCCAAACAGGTCTTGAGAACAATGAAACTTTTCTCCTAAAAATCAAAGACCTACAAAAGTAGATACACTTATATAAAAATGTCCCACTTGTTGTGGGATCTACACAAGTGCGTTACAAGCTTTGATTTACCCTTATGGCACTTTGTGCACCTCTCCTTTCAAGTGGCACTGTGGTGCTGCCCCCCAACCTTTATTTTACCCATAGGGAGCACCCAGTCGTTCTGGACCTTAATTAATTAATGGCAATAAATGGGCTTGGAAAAAAGGATGCAATGTAAACGAAGGTGCAACACACCCTCTACAAAGGCACCCATAAATGAGACAATACGAACCCTTGTATGTCATGAACCCCATGCCCAAAAGTCTTACCCCCATCCAGTTCATCATCTCCACATGACTTAAATAGGGTCCACCTAGGAAACATTCCTTGACTTAAGGAATGATACACCCAATAGGTCACCTTGTGAACCCTCCCATACCTAAACTTAGCAAATTGCAAAGGGTCTTTGAGCACTTGTTTAATTTAATGAGGTAGTTTTTGATGTACATGGTTAGGTGGCTCTTATATTAAATGTGATTTTAGTTGCCATGATGCTTTGACTTAAGATCCTTGGAGGGCGCACTTATCTATCTTTGCAGGACCTTGTTGACGAATGTTTTAGAGGAACAAGCCTAGCTTGGGCCTTCATTGGGGCAGGAATCCCACCGGTTGGATGCCATGGCCTAGACCTTGGGGCAAGCCAGAAGATGAACATTGTCTTTGCAGGCAAAGGAAGGCACCTTGAAGGACCTCACCTGGCCCCTACAAGCCCAACGATTTTCCTTTGGAGGCTAAGAAATCATCTTGGAGGGCTTGACGCCACCTTAGGGCTTGGATTTTGGTGGCGATGATGATGTTTGATGGACACTTAGCACTTTTGATGAGGAGGATCCCTTATACCTTGGAGAGAAGACCCCAACGCATAAAGGGCGTCATGTCCCCATTTTTGGATTCCTTTATTATGCGATTAGAGTCACTTTAGGAGGTTTGAGTTAGCAAAGTCTAACCTGAAAGTGACATTAAGGAGGAAAAAGAAGAAATAAGGGTGAATAAGTGGCTAAACGAGTAATTAAGCCAAAAAGCATTGGAAAAGTAGCTTAAATGGAGAAATAGAAGAAATAGGGGTTTTCGAGTGACTTAATTAATTAATCATTCACAACTTAGGAATAAGTCACCAAGCTTAAGTTATGTCAACGATAAATTAGATCGGGGAAGGTATAAGAAGAGGAATTCGACCTAATTCCTCATTATGTTATGATTTGATGTTGAGAGAGTTTCCAGAGGAGGAGAATTGACCTCTTGTTGTTTTGTGAATTTCTGGAGGAAACCACCACCTAGATTGGTTTCGGTGTTGAGAGACACACCCTAGCCTATCGGAGATACCATCTAGGTATTTGACCATGCCATTCAGGAGTACTCAGTTTTGCAGTGATTGCACAGCTCAACTAGTGAGGGTGCAAGGGTTATAGAGGGTTTGGTGTAGTTGCACGATACCAGGGTTTATCTTGTAGATTCCTTCCGACCCAGTTGAGGATCAGCCAGGGTGCTTCTTTTGAGCCACCAGTCATCAGATTCTGATGGTTGAATCACTCAGGGCACTTTAGACAGCCAAGAAGTGAGTAGCTCTCGAGGAGGGACATTTGGGGTTCCAGAGTGTATTCTAGATCAGATCAGAGGAAACCCTCCTGACCCAATACAAAGGAGACCAGGGCGCATATTTTGAGACATATAGCAGTGGATTCCGATGGTGGACTCACTAGGTCGCACTCACAGAGCCCAGGAGGTGCGCAACCCCCCAAGGGATGACATCCAGAGCTTCGAAGGTCAGATCTTCAGTTTGACAGATGCCAGGAGGAGCCTAGAGACCAGGGCGCTCAGTTTGGAACAGTTTCCAATCCGTTCTATCGAGTATAGCCACCAGGGTGAGTTTTCTAGTATTTGCAGTAGTTGTCGTGAGTTTCTGGAACTGCATTTTGTCGATCTATCAGTGCATGCGCAGATCTACCTTCATCTTCTGATCATGGGTATTTTGTATTAGTTGCTTTGTATTCCAATGACGATCCATGAGATCTAGCTAATGATTATTTTCTCTACTTCTAGCATATCATTGTATTTCCTGCTTTTTCCTCATAATACATATTATTGAGATGGTGTTTGTTCTGTATTTGACATGCATCGTATATATTTCTTAAACATTATATGTATGACACACACATCCGAAAATCACCAAGCATGTTAAACAATTAACTCAAACGCATCCAAAAACCCCCCGAGTATCAAATCCGAGAGTCAAAACACTAGTTTAGCAGTAGATATCCAGATCCGCTGGATCAAGGATATTTCAATGGTATCAGAGTTGGTTTTCCTACCAGCCTATGGGGAAAATCAGTGAAGAGTTATTTCATATTGTTTTCACTAAAATTCAATAGTGATAACTTGCACTTATACCTTCAGATGCAGGAGTAGAGGGAAAAGTTCAGATCAGATATGGAGGACAGCGTGAGGAATGTTCGTAACATTCTTGCACATGGGCAACAATAGTTGAAGCAGGCTATGGAAATCCTTCAAAACAATGCAGGGATCAATGGAGCTAATGGTTCAAAGAGGAAACAAACAGAACAGAAAAGACCTGATGAGGAGTTTACAGATTGTTTGAGGGAGTATCAGGAGCTTGGTCTGGCATTTCATGCAGACATGTCATTCAAGGATTTTTGCACCATCAAACCTCCTAAGTGGTATGAACCCCGACTATCAGTGGACAAGAAGGTGAAGGTGCCAAGGAAAAAGGTTGATGGTGCATATGGTGAAGAGACCCCATCAATCGATGTTGAGGATTCCACATCATACCTTATTAGTGATGCTCATGATAATGAGGATGTGCATGAAGAGTTGGTAGCGGATGATATACCTTGTGAGGTTGACCTCATTTCTCAGGAGATGTGAATCAAAGATGAGAGAGAGGTAGTTGGTTTTGAGAAGGTTTGTTCACATGGGTCACCAACTGAGATGGATCTCATTTCTCAGGAGGTGTTTTTGAGTGATGTCGGGTAGAGAGGTACAACAGATGTTGGGGAGTACTCTGATGAGGATTCCATAGTTGACCTTGGGAGCAGGAGTCACAAGGTAGCACTTTAGCATGATGTGGATGTTTGTTCGTGTGAGTCACACCATTTGACAGGGAAACTGAAGGTTTGTGAGGACATGATTGTGGCAGCCATGAGACACCTCAACGACACACATACATTGGCAGTTGATTTTTGCTAGACGACCACTATGGCACAGGACATCTTGGGAAGAGATCTTTCCCTTGTGGATTTCATTACACTCAAGGAGGTCATGGTAGAGACTACATCTAACTACCTACACCTTCTCGCAGATAGGGATTATCTTCTCGCAGTGAGTGGCATGTACCAGGGTGCGTTGGAGGGGAAAGAGCATGAGGTAGACAAACTTACACATGAGTTGGTGAACACACAAGACTCCTTGGAGAGAAAACAGATGGTTCTTCAAAAATCTGAGTTACAGGTAGAGCAGCTTCAAAAGGAATTAAGTCAGGCATCTCTTTCATCCATTTCAGTAGACATTTAGTCATATACATCAGCCTTCTCTCAGGAGGTTGTCAGTGACATTGTCGAATTGATGGAGGAGCCTCATGTGATGGGTGAGCATGAGGGGCATTCTGACTTACAGGTGATTGTAGAGAGATATGACACAAAGATTTTTGAGGATGCACATGCGTTGTAGGAGCCACCACCTTTGGTGATCTCCTTGATCGCTCACGATGAGACAGTGGAGCATACACTCATGGATTGTGAAGACATGTACATTTCGGGTGAGGACACATCCATTTGGGATCCAGGGTTAGTTGACACCCATGATGAGGACACATCTATACATGATCCAGGGTCAGTTGATATGCATAGATTGATTGACACAGTGGTACATCTAGGATACAGGTTGGTACCGAAGGACATAGGAGTATGCAGTGGTATACAGAGGCATACAGTGATGAGCAGTAGTCTGCAGTGGCATGCAGAGGTGTACAGTGGCGCGCATGGGGATGCATTGGAGTGTCGAGCAGAGGCATACTTGATGGAGCATGGAGCTTCCAGTGGAGAGCATTCCGCTCTGTTGCCGCAGTATGTGGATTTTGGAGATCATATCATCAACAGTCGTAGTACCTGTGATGACGGAGAGAGTAGCGTTGACCATCAAGGTGAGGAGACACCTTGGGATGCGTATGATGGCATGAGAGTAGCGTGGAGTCTGAGTGACTACTCAGATAGTCCACTGGTGTGCAAGGAGGTGTTCTTGGTCATACCTTTGGGATTGACCAATGTATGTGACACTTTCCAGTCGAGCATACAGTCGTGGAGTTTTCGGCTACCATTCCTTGATGCTCTCATCAAGTACAGCAGGACATGGGAGGATTATGTGAGGCAATTGGATGAGCCCCGGGCCATTATAGATATGACAAAGATTCTCCATTTGGAGCATGGGGACAATGCACAAGTTGACAGAGGTAGATTGAGGAACGACATGACCTAAAAAACGAGATGGCTCATATTTAGTCTATGAGTCTACATTTAGGGACATGGTCATGAGGGTGACGTATGATACATCTTGGCTAGGGCATTCCGAGAATTTGTATGAGTTTGAGGCACCACAGGAGACACGGCTAATTTTCAGTAGGGTGTCTAAACTCCAGGCTTTTCCTGCATACATTGTCAGAAGTGAGGATGGCAGATTTCTAGGTGCGGGTTGGCAGCAACAGGGCAGATTAGTAGGCACAGGGTTGATTCCTAGTATATTTTTTTCATCAATTGGTGGCATACAGGGTTCAATTTATTGGCTCAGTTGGATTCCAACAATCATCAGTATGGCACAACAGCATTCATTGGGAATTGGAAGTGGTGGACTTCCAAATTGGCTATGGGATTCGGGGATTAATTTGGTCGGTAGTTTCCTTCACTTCTTGATGGACTGGGTTGCGCCAGCAAGCGGTCTACTTCATTCTTAGATTATCATGAGAGGGCTTGCTAGAATTCGTTCTATATGGTGAGACAAGTTCTCTCTTTTGGTACCCATGATCGGTTATGGCGATGGATTTGCAAACTTTGGTCCCGCAGGAACACCTTTACAGATTATGTTTCTTGATAGCAGGCCCAATCTTTACAGGTATTTTAGCACGGGGTTCCAGCAGTGGGGAATACAGTATGTGTACATTGGGCAGACAATTATGGCCATAGTGGTGCAGCGTCAGAATGATAATACCTTTCCAAGATTAGCGTGGGACCCTGGGATTACAAGGCTGGACATTGCACTGACTGATAGAGATGAGTGGATCCTTGCAGGGGGAAATCGCTTGGATTTTCCATTGAGCTTCAGTTTTGAGGAGACCGTTTCACATTTTAGTTATTCGTTGAGGTCTTGTAGCTCCTCACTTTGGCGGCAGGATGTTCAGCCGGAGGAAGCCATGTTTGGCTTAGAGTGGTCATGGAAGTCAGGATCATTTTATATGGAGGTCGAGTGTTACTTTCAGGAGTACTCTCATGAGATGCGTGAGAGTGGCTCCCTAGTAGAACGACTCGTTGATGGGTTGACCGAGTTTTTGCAGTACCATGTTGCTCTACCCATCAGTAACATTCAGACAGAGACCTTTTATGCCAGTACCACACCGAACAGTGAGTTGAGAGGAGGATGCTTCACATCTTCCACGTGGGTTTGGGACCCAGGTATCATGTTCAGTTTCAATTAGGTTCAGTTGGCGAAGTGTTAGGTTTTGACGAAATTTCTTGAGGACAAGCAATCTTTGGGAAGGGAGGACTGTCATGTCCTCATTTTTGGATTCCCTTATTATCCGGTTAGAGTCACTTTAGGAGGTTTGAGTTAGCAAAGTCTAACCTGAAAGTGACATTAAGGAGGAAAAAGAAGAAATAAGGGTGAATAAGTGGCTAAACGAGTAATTAAGCCAAAAATCATAGGAAAAGTCACTTAAGCCAAAGTGAACAAAGAAATAGAAGAAAAAGGGGTTTTCGAGTTAGGTATAAGTCACCAAGCTTAAGTTAAGTCAACAACAATTTAGATCGGGGAAGGTATAAGAAGAGGAATTCGACCTAATTCCTCATTATGTTATGATTTGACGTTGAGAGAGTTTCCAGAGGAGGAGAATCAACCTCTTGTTCTTTTGTGGATTTCTTGAGGAAACCACCACCTTGATTGGTTTCGGTGTTGAGAGACACACCCTAGCCTATCGGAGATACCATCCAGGTATTTTAGTGTGCCACTCAGGAGTATTCAGTTTTGCAGTGATTGCGCAGCTCAGCCAATGAGGGCACAAGGGTTAGAGAGGGTTTGGTGTAGCTACATGAGACCAAGGTTTATCTTGTAGATTCCTTCTGACCCAGTTGAGGATCATCCAAGGCGCTTCTTTTGAGCCACCAGTCATTAGATTCTAACGGTAGAATCTCTCAGGGCACATCAAACAACCAGGAAGTGCGCAGCTCTCGAGGAGGGACGTTTGGGGTTCCAGAGGGTATTCCGGATCAGATCAGAGGAAACCCTACTGACCCAGTACAGAGGAGACGGGCGCACATTTCGAGACATATAGTCATGGATTCCGACAGTGGAGTCACTAGGGCACACTCATAGAGCCCAAGAAGTGCGCAACCCCCTAGGGGATGACATCAGGAGCTTCACAGGTCAGATCTTCAATCCGACAGATGCCAGGAGGAGCCTAGAGACCAGGGCGCTTAGTTTGGGACAGTTTCGAGTCTGTTTTGTCGAGTATAGCCACCATAGAGATTTTTCCAATATTTGCAGCAGTTGTTGTGAGTTTCTGGAACTGCATTTTGTCGATCTATCCGTGCATGCACAGATCTACCTTCATCCTCTGATCATGGGTATTTTGTATTAGTTTCTTTGTATTCCAGTGATGATCCATGAGATCTAGCTAATGATTATTTTCTCGGCTTCCAGCATATAATTGTATTTCCTGCTTTTTCCTCATAATACATATTATTGAGATGGTGTTTGTTCCGTATTTCACATGCATTGTATATATTGCTTTAACATTATATGTATGACACACCTCCAAAATTTGACTCTGTGCTTGTGGTTAAGCCTTGGCATGGTATAACCAATGTCTAGTGTCTAAATGTATATGAATTCATGCTAAGTCATGTCTATTGAGTCATATGGAAATTGTGCTAAGTCCCCCCAAGGATTTTTTAAAGTTTTCAGTCAATAAAAAATTTCCCGTAAAACAGATAATTTAATTGTAAAAGTCAATAAATTCATAAAGGCGGCATCAGTTGTTGTCAGATGCCATGTTTGTGCTCATTTTCTAAGCCAGAGCACCTCCTAAACCCTTATCCCCCCTTTATTGCGGCAAAAAAGTGATTTTAATCACTCAAAATTGCATTTTCCTCTCAAAAAGATAAAAAAGACAATAATTAAAGTGCTAAATTTTAGCAAACATGTCAACGACATGTTCCCGCATGTTTGGAGTCCCAAGTCTAGTTGGCGAGTTACTCTCCTAGTGAGGGCGAGTTAGTTGAGTGAGATGGCATGGGAGGTTATCCCAATGCTCCCACTCGACCTCTTCTTGGTTAGTTGGTGCATTCACATGAGAGGGGCACTAATCCCAATGAGGGACTCGCCCTCTCCTCACCTTCCACTCCTCTTCCACTCCACATCACCTCACATCGCTCCACATCACTCACCTACAACTCCACTCCCTCTCCACTCATTCCCCACTTCACTCATGTGTATCCCTAGTTCACTAGTGCGCACTCTACCCCTTCCCATGTGCCCTCACCTTGGAGATGTCACCTAGTAAGCTATAAAGCAAGCTCAACCCTCCTCCTTTTGGTTAGTTGGAGCTTGGGTGACTTGCGGTGATTGTAATATCTTTTTTGCATTTGAATACAAGAGACTTTGGAGGTCAACCTATTGGTTGAAATAATGTATCTTCGAAGAATATTCTAATTATATGAGTTATTATCTTATAGATCAAATCCCCTTTTGAGGATTGATCATGTCAGGTCTTCTATAAGATCAAATCCCCTTTTGTGGATTGGTCAAACCATATTTGTATGGTGGTATTTGTAAAGTCAGCCCCTAGTGTTTATAAAGTGGTTTTAACCACTTCTACAAGAAGTCGGCCCCACTAAGTGAAGAGACATAACCCTAGCGCCTCCTCAACTAGTATTTATATGTGAGGATGGTGCCTCACTTACACACTCTCACACTCACTCATCTAGTGTGCATATCTTAAAGGCAGTTGCAGGAGGAAGGAGAAGAGAGGTGCATGCTCAGTCTTGGTTTATCTTTAGTGTTTTGGTCTTAGTCTTGGCATTGTATTGGTAAACTATTATTGAGGAAGTTTTTGCTGGGTTTTCTCCCCCATGAGGGTTTCCCAAGATAAAATCTTGCGTACCTTATGATTGTATTTCTTTCAGCGATCCTCTTTATGTTGTTATTTTGGAAATGCATTGAATGCTCAAGTAAATTGGAAATAATCTAATAACAACAGTGAAAACTTAACATGGTATCAGAGCTTGACTAAATAGAGCATCTTTCACTGGGTATCTAAAACGACACTGTTGTCATACAAGAAAATTAGGGCCTTTTACCGAAGAGGAATTTTGGACCAAAACTATCTTGGGAAGCGCACCCTGCCCTAGCGCATATTTTTGAAACTTGAGCGAACTTTTTCAATGGCCAGATTCTCCGGAAAGTCAAACCCTAGTTTTGACTGGCACTAAGAAATCAGAACCAGTGCCAGAAGTATCAGTCCAAAATTGCGCAGGTCAAGTTTCAAGGGGTAAAACTTGGAATTTTTTGAAACAGTCAGCTCCAACAAACTCCCCTCAACCCAACGCATCTCCTGGTAAGCTCAGAATCAATTTTTGAGCACTTTCATTTTCTAGTCATTTTCTTAGCCCCGAGTCAAGATGTCTGCAAGCACCAAGCTTGTTGACAAGTTAGAAGGTTTGGAAAATTTCCGTGCCTGGAAGTACAGAATTGGACTCATTCTTGAAGAGAATGACCTTGCAAAATTCATAAAAGAAAATGTACCAGAACCCGAAGAAGATGCAGCCAAAGAGAAGTACAAGAAGGAAATGATTAAGGCCAAAAGAATAATTGCAGATTCCATTAAAGACCACTCGATCCCTCAAGTGTCTTCTAAGAATAATCCAAAAGAGATGTTTGATGCCCTAAGCAAAATGTATGAAGGAAAGAACATCAACCGAAAGATGAACTTGAGAACCCAACTCAAGAATACAAAGATGCAAAAAGGAGAAACAGCTCAAGACTATTTCTCTAGGGTTTTTCAATTCAAGGAACAGTTAGAGGAAATTGGAGACAACTTAGATGAAGATGAACTCGTGATGACAACTCTTAATGGTCTCACAAGACCTTGGGATGCCTTCATCCAAACTATTTGTGGAAGAAAAGAGAAACTCAAATTTGACAGTTTATGGGAAGAATATGTTCAAGAAGCAACAAGAGTGGCCAACCGAGAAGCCGTCCTATCAAGAGATGAAGATCAAGCCCTAGTTGATCATGCTAAGGGTGGAAAGAAAAAGTCTCATTTTCAAAAGGAGACCCACTTTCATAAAGAATCTCACTCTCCAAAGAGATTCCAAAAATATCATAAGGGTCAAAGAAAGGGAAAAGATTTCTCCTCTTATCAATGTTATCATTGTGAAAAGATGCGACACATTGCTAAAAACTATCCTGCCAAAAGGGAAGAATACAAGAGGAGAAATAACAAAAGACATCATGCCCATGCAGTTGAAGATGATGAGCCACCCAAAAAGTTAACTAAAGAAGATGTTATCCCCACTTTTAGGGATAACTAGGAGATCATGTCTCGAGGCCCACAGGTCCTAGACATTAAGTACTGAGAGCAGGATTGACCTAAGCATGGCCCTGGAGGGCCCATCCTTTTCTTCTTCCATCAGCTTCATCTTGCCAGCAGCAACAGCATCCATCACCATCGGCTTGGCCTTGTATCAGAAGAGGTTCTTGCTCCATGAGGTAATTGGTCCAGGTATCATGGTATGTGTCACTTTTGATCATTGAAACCTTTAAATATATGCATCTGATTCCTTTTATCTCTAACAATTGCTTGGATCTTACATTAGCCTACATGACCATGCTTGGGGAAATTGACTGGGTGCCCTAACAAGCCTGTGACCATAAGTCTTGGTTTGCCACTGGGGAAATTTCTGAAAAGCCATCGTCCGCTCCCATCATAGCACCATTGTTTCATCTTGTCTCCCGCTCATTTATCCCATTCCCCTTGTCTGGGCATTGGGTTGACTTATTTGCAGGATTGCATCTTATCTCGTGGGAAGAAGGGGCTAAAGGCCCAGAAGGTAAAAGCAGCTGGTAAAAGACAAAAGCCTAGAAATAAAACCTCGAGATGCTTTGCCCAGGGATCCCCAAGAAGGCAATAAAAGGACTCTCAGCAAGAAACAAGAGGGACCCGGAAAATAACAAAAAAGACCTAGTGAGAGGATAGGGGGTCTCATCACGAGCCAGCCTATTAAGTTCATGGGTACCTAACAGTATGAAATTGCCACCATCTGGTTACCACGCCAGGGCAGTGACCTTTGGTTGCATGACCAAGGAAAAGGGGATCTCATCACGAGCCAACCTTCTGATCTCTGTGAAAGTACTTGTGGGTAACACTGTCAGCTCTGGTCACCATGCCAAGGCAGTGTCCTCTGGTTAGCCCTTGAATAAAAAGAAAAGGAAGAAGAAAAAGAAGCAAATAAAAGAATAAAGGCAAGAACGAGCTTGGAAAAAATGCATCCATTACAGGTACAACTCGTCTTCTACAAAGGCACCCACAGATAACATTATGCATCCTTGGCCCTCATTGCACCCACATGTCTGGACATCCCCCAGCCACATCACCTCACTTACATGGCTTGGATGAAATCTTCCTGGGAACTTTCCTTTTCTTGTGGACACTAACCCAATAGGACGTCTTGTCTTTTTCTCCAATCTTGTATTGCAGGTTTTTGTAATGTCTTTGAGCTATTGACTGATGTATTAGGGTTTTTATACATATGTTTAATAATATTGATAATGAGATGTGATTAACATCGCTATGATCCTGGTGACTGATGAGCCCATGGAGGGCGTAGCTTTTGATGTGCAGGACCATGCCTGACGGACAGGTACCATTTGGACTGGTACACATGGGGAGATGACCAGTTCGGACCTCCATGGGGCTGAAGAGCCCACCAGATGGATGTTGAGACCCCATCAAGGGGTAGAGACAGGACAAAGATGGATTAGGGCTTTTGCACTAGAGAGGAAGAGAACGTTCCATCAGAGGCACTTCGGTAGGACTAGACCTGGGGGGAATGACCCCTTTTTAGTGGAACGCCAGCCTTGGAAGGCTTGGGACATCTCCATCTTCACCATGACATCATCCAGCTTCATGGATGCTTTTGGAGGCAGACTGGGCAACAGTGGCACGTGTGGCATGTTGGAGAAGCCCTTGGGGGGCTAACGTTTTGCTCCTTGGTGTCTCATTTGCCCTAGAAA
>JZKD02S0758769.1:445147-459351 GCA_000966675.3 Picea glauca | reverse complement strand
GAGAGCAGCTTTGTCTTCCTCCTTATCCTTTTCATAAATAGCTTGATGGGCAGTTCACATGATTTCTGGCCTTGAACTGAGACAAATGTCAACCTTATGCCCTAGGATTCTAACAAGGTGATATTTCAAGCACCTAACCCCTCTTTTCATAGTTTACAATTTATTTTTTTGTCAGTTTGTCCCATCTTCAAGTTCACCATATTACCAAAATGGGTCCATATTACCAAGGTCACCATATTACAATGTTCAAACTACAAACCTTGGGCAAAACATACAAAATGAACATTAAACTTTAAAGAAGGCTGGTAAAAAAACAAACCTATAAAATCGCTCTATGAACCGTGAAAAATCAATAATAAGAGCCAAGCAAGATGCACTTTGCAAACCCTTGCATAATATGAAAACCATAGATAGAAATCAATCCCCACTCCAAGAAAAATCCTTTGATGGCAATGAAAACAATTGTTCAGCCCTCCTAAAATTGCTGGTAGACAATGATAAATTCCTTCGCTCTCAATCCCCAACAGCTGCAACTAAAAATAACCTCAAAAAAATCCCAATTTCCAGCTCATATAGGTGCTTTTACCCCGGCAATTTTTACATATCATGGCACAATTTCGGAAAATTACAATGTCACAATATATTAAAAAAATTGGGACATTTTTTGCCAATTTTTCATTTTGGGCTGTACATCACAATTTATCACCAATGTTTTCAGCACTGGTTTAATATACTATTGGTGTTGTTGTAATGTAGTTTGTGTCCATAAAAGTCGTTTGTGGACAATAAATTAAACCATATGATACTATCTACCCTCTACCTGCTGCATTGGTCTTTGTTTTCTACCTATGACAATATCCACATGTTTCTATAGGTGAGTATTGTTCTAACCTTATGCTTCCACACAACATAGGTTTTCCTGTTTAATTTAGAAGAATCAGTAGGCATAATCCTATGGGTAACTACGGCCATGATTTCTTCCCTGAAATCGCTCATTTTGAGGGGAGAAAAAGAGAATTATATTTCGTTTTTGCAGTAAAGGACATCATCCTGACCTCAATGGTAGAAATACTCTCAACTTCAATTTCAACTTATCAATGTATGAGTGAGAATAAAAAATTTACAAGAAAGAATTGTGCTCTCAGATGCCCTGTAGAACATCGAGAGAACATTAATAAAAAAAGGACCTAGTTAGTTTACAATTAATTAGGGGAAGAAAACTGATATTATGCTAGATGTGAAGATAATCCCTGCAATCTGCAGATGCAAACAAATCCCTGGTAACCTAAAAGCTCTACAAAACAGTCTCAGGATTTTGACCAAACAAAAAGAGCCATATCACCCCCCAACACCCCACTACAGGAACTTTCTTCAGATTAACAACTTTCAGGGAAAATAATTAAGCAAACATAAAGAACTCTAGAGTACAGAAACAACTAAGTGTGCTGGTATCAAAGATGTTATGAATTTACAGATGAAAACAAGTACAATACAATTTGAGAACCCATATGTTAAGTGTTTATATGGGCGCCCTACAGAACTTACATGTAGAGTATTTAACCGTATGCAGAGCTTCATTGTACTTAAATGGATTGGATCATGCTGATGTTCCTCATCCAGGGCCTTTGCTTCTGTGCCTTTCCTTTTAGAGAAAACTTTAACAACAGTTTCCTTTTGGTGGTATGTCAGACTAGGAGCTTGAGGAATCAAATCTGCTACAGTACCTACCAATATAGTACACAGACAAATAATCCATACCATCACTTTCAATAGACATTAGAGGACCCTAATGAATATTTTGAACCTAAACAGCAGACACCACAATCTTATATGTGTGCTACAAAGAAGTGACCTCGTTATTATGGGCCAAATTTAACATGACTTAGCAAGTTAGCACACATCTTCACCATACAGCATAAATTGCACAAAGTATATCATAAAACAAAATTATGAGACTCAAACCTCACCCATCTGTTTAAGGATGCAATTGCAGTAAAGTTGTAGAGTAGTGTCAAGCCCATTCACAAGGCTTCTGAGCTGAGGAATTCTCACAGGAAGGCGTAAGCTGAGAAATTGATCCATTGTCTGATTTGACAAGCAAAAAGACACAAAATCAAATGGACATAGCGTACTAACAAATTAGCAGCTTGTTAAATAGCAAAGAAAATAAATACACATAAAATGAACACCTTAAGACTATGCTGTACATATTCATTTGTATTCACTATGGTTTCTAAAGCTGCTCAAAAAATATACCTCCTGAAGTATATTAAGAACATAAAGGACTGATTTTGCATGCCGTAGCTTTGCTGATATCGGTGTCCAATCCTAGGGAACAAAAACAATCAATGACATGTTGACTCAAGTCAAAATCAAGATGCTTATATATACTGCAAGCTGTCTCCTATTATAAGAAAAAATGTAGCTCTTTATGAAAACTAGTACATGTATTAGTCAGATTAATTCAAGTTATGGTAGCAAGCCCATTTGAATTCTTCTTCTATTCAAAAGAAAAGGTTAAAGTTTGCTAAAATCCTAAAAAGAATTCAATCGGTGCAGAACCCACTAATATGTCATTAAGTTGAAGGGTTACATCATCAAGTTGACCATTGCTATATACTATACAATCAATGAAAATAAGCATTATTTGAAATGTAATAGGTGTGTCCAAAGCTATCTACTGTGCCTCTTTTCAAATTTAGGAGTGAAAAACACGTGTTTGTCAATACTTGAAATGTAATAGGTGTTTCTAAATTTATCTGCTATATCTTATCATTTTTTCAAGTCTGAAAGAAAGAAGTTTTACCTCATCCAAGATTGATTGCTGGACACAATCACTTACTCGTTTAACCTTTGATTCAACCCACTGCATAACAAGGTTGCCTGCAACTGCCTCCAGCTTTAAACACCAATTCCAATTATTCGGTAAGACAGAAATTACATGTATCTTTCAAGAACTTAGATTCTTAGGCATTACTAATTAGACTAAGAATTTACACTAGATAAGCCCTGAATTTTAAGGAAACATTTGCACTAGATAGGACCTAGATTTTATGGAAAAGTTATCTACCAATGGGAGACAGATTCTCCACTGCTGAAAAGTCAATTACCTGATAAGGGACCAAATGTTGCTGGTAAGTGTTACCTTCTCCACCCACTGATGAGACCATACTCCTTAAATACTCTTCTAGGCTATCTGCTGCTGAAAGAACTGCTTCTACCTCATCCGTAAGATCTGACATTTTATCAAGATCTGATATTTTATCAAGGAAAGGTTTCTGTACAAAAGTCGAAAGAAAGGGAGTTTAAACTCAGAAAGAGCATTAGAATTTAAACTATGTTTATGCCTTTTCTTGACAAGCAAAAGAGTTATATCATCATCATATATTGTATAGTACATCATCATCAAGTAAGCATGGTTTCAACACGACACAGGCCTGACTTCTAAACCAATCAGCCCTCTCACTTGAACCAGATAAGCTTTGCTCAACATACATAAATTTGGAGAGAGAGAAAGAGAGATTGTATCAGTGTCCACTAGTGACCAAAGAGAGGTCAATGATACTCAAGAACACATCCAGTACTAATAGCCAAACAGGGAGTGCTTAGGGCATCTCCTCTGTAGACAATGACCAACAATGCAGACTTGTATGCAAAAGTTTGCAGAAATGCATGTAAAAGAGAGGATGAACCCTCAATCAGAATGTAAACAATGCCCCTGTAAAGCAGGGAAAAGAGAGCAAGTGAGGTCCCAATGGAAGGAGAAAGTCAACTGAACAGCCTCTGCAATCACAATGAATCACCAATAATGCATTTGATAACGTCTCCTGGAGAAAAGCCTGGACAAAAGGGAGACTGACAGGTAGAGGTAGGCAGTCGAGGTCTCTGCACAGAACCTCTCCTGGTATTCATGGTCATCAAGCATCTAGAGACTTAATGCCAGGAATGACTATCATAAGCTTGTACTCTCTACAATGTATAAGTGTAGGAAAGAGATAACCAGTTGAACCAACTATTCATAGACTAACTGATGTTCTATGGCAAAGTTACAAGATTGAAGAACCTTCTGTTGTACATTTAGTCTCCTTAATATGTCTTCCCAGCTCAATCGTCAAGTGCATTATCTGCTGCTGATGAATCCTTATCATGATTAATAAGCTCCAAGAGATTTTCTTTGGTGTTTTGCAATACATGCCCCACTCGGCAAGCACCACTTGATCTCAATAGGGGCATTTACACCCATATTTGCAAGTCTGCCTGCTACTTGGTTAGCATTCTGCCAGAAGTGAATACTATCAAAAATAGCAAAGAGATTTATTAACTCTCTTATTTCTTGAATCACAGCATCCAACTTCCATTTACACTCAGATTGCTCATTAGCAGGCTTCATAACCTCATAAATTACTTTTTTTGAGTCACCTTCCAAGTTTTCATACTTGTAGATTTATAACTATCTTAAGACTTTCCTTTGAAACAACTCCCTCAGCAATAATATTAGAAGCTTCTCCTAAATTTTGTGCATAGATGAAATCTGGATCTCCCTAGGTATTATAAATCTCCAATTCCAGTTTATCCTGGTTAACTTTGGAAGCTCCATCAAACTAAGTCAATCTTAAAACATAATAAGATCAAGATTTATCATGTCACCATATGCCTTTCCATGCTAAGTGTGATTGTAATATCAATCTATCATATTAACAAATCCCTGTACAACATATCACCTTCTCCCATCCCAAAGTGCCATACTGAATATCAACTGAACTTATGGAGCTGAAGATGGAGCTACAGGAACACTTGAACAAAGGGCTCATTTGCCTCAATGTGTCACTATGGGGTGCACTACTTCTCTTTATCTTAGAGGGAAGTGCAATGGGGATATGTATAAATTGCATGTAGCTCAATAAATCTACCATAATGATTGCTACTCTGTTTCAAGAATTGATAGCTTGTTTGACCAGATATGGGGAGCTAAGGTATTTAAAAAGATTGGCATAAGGTCCAGTTACTGTTAAATCAGAGTTAACGATGAAGACTTCTACAAGAGAGTGTTCTGGGGAAGATATAATCACTATGAGTATGCAACTTTATCTTTTGGAGCATCCAATGCCCTAGCTACGTTTATGTGCTTGATGAACAATATTTCCAGAAATACATGGATAAAAAATTTACAGGTTTATCTGGATGTTATTTTGATCTCAAGGAACATATTGTATGTGATGCTACCTAGGGACCTGTCCCCGAGAGTTAACTATAATGTAAACTATGATATTGTATGTGATGTTAACTATGATATTGGCAATGCATCCACATCATGCTAGCATCAAGGAGAGTTGCAGTAATGTAATAAGTAAATAGCATAATACATCTCATTGTCACATCATATTTATCCTATCAACCACATGTATAGATCACTAAAGGACAAAATAGGCTACAAAAAAAATTATAATGTCATGGCCAATTTCTGGATGGTCAGTCATAAAAGGCCATAGATTGGTAAAGACAGCAAATACTAACAACATTAAAATTTAAAAGTCTATATGAATTACAGAGATACTGCCTAGAACATGCAAGCAGATGTGAAAAAAGAGGGAGCACCATCTACATTAACCTTGAGAACCTTTCAAAATAGCAAATCCTGAGTAGAGTCTGAAGAGTTACCAATTCTGTTTGGTACATATCATGGACAAGCGAGGCAGAAATTGCAAGTGCTTGATGATTCCAACGTGACAGAATAGGGGCAAATAAAGATTGATCCTTTATCACTATTTCCTTGACATCCTCTGCAAGCAATACAAGAGGATGTTTGGATTCTATTTCCATCTTTATATTCACTGCATTTAACACCTGCCAGCAAACAAAGGGCTTAACACATTTCAAATAGTGTATCTGAGATTGGTGGTTCCTTATAAAAGCACCTCCAAGGCACATTAAAAAGCTAGGAACAGGAATTCCACACAAGTGCTTACTCGTTCATATGCGAGCTGGATAGATGAGCATATGTAATCCTTGGCCTGCTTTGCAACAACTGTCATTTCTGCTGTGCCAAATCCTTTAATATTCTGCAAATTAGTGGCTAGAATAGATTAAAACATATCTTATGTTACTTCTGCATCTGACCAAAAGAGGCTGATTTTGAACGTGTGCACTAATAAGTCTTCCATCAGTGTAATAAAACTAACTACCAAACAACATCCTTGGTGGTAATTCAAATTATTGAGACAATATACAGAAGTCAACATGCCTCTTTAATGAAAATAAATAAATACAGGGCTTATCAGACATTAAATGAAATCTGATGCTTTTTCAATCACTGAAATTCATGAAATGGGGATTTTCAAATATTCTCACCAGTGCTGGTGCTCAGGACTACTGCAAATAAAGCTAAACAACAAAACATAAACATAAACATGAGAGTCTCAAAAGAATGAGACACGTATATACCACGGATTGATCTGCCTCATCTGCTATGAGCTTGCTTGTAACCATTGCAACAGTAACAAGTGCCTCCATCTTGTCTAAAGCCTGTACGCGCATGGGAACATTAGTGTGACTATTATGATTCTTTGTTTCATGTATATGGACAGAATCTTCAAATTAAAAATATTTTTAGTTGCAACTTGCAGATTTGCACAAACCAAATAAAAATGACTTTATTACTTAGATCAGCTTGTAACAGTCGAAGTGGAAACAAAGGCCTTTATTTTGTTTATACCATATTAAAGTATGAAAACTCTGACTATCACTGTTCTGGTACTTTGCTTCACTAAAGAGTAGGAATTTCAGCTATTTTATTGCATGCAAGATTAGCATCAGAAGAAAATTTTCTTAACATTAAACCTATCATTAGTTACACAAACTATGTGTGTGTGTGCAACAAATAAAATAACAGAACAGCATTCCCATTGCTCACGTCCCTAGGGTTGTCCTGGCATATATAATTTAAAGAAATAATTAACAAAATCTTGAAAAAACAGAAGTAAGAATAACACCAAAACCAGGAGAAACTGTACCAAATTGCCTTCTATAATCCTTGAAATCATGTCAGTAACTTCCATAATTTAAACACACACACACACACACATAAAATTTAGGCTCTCTAGTATATATTATGGATGCCAAAATAAGGGTGTTCACCATCACTTAATGCCTTTGGACTGAGTTGTAAATTCATCCACAACAACCCATGTTGGATCTTATTCACTAAAATTAAGAACCCAATGTTACAGTGCAACTGCTAATAGAAAAAAATTAATTTTGGATGCACAAGTTGCTAACGTGGAGTTTAAAATGACTAACGATTCTTTTGATAAAAGAAAAAGGGACCACTTTAGAGTTAAAAGCAATGTTGCACTAGTATCCAGAAAGCCGGGATGGGAGGTAGGGGGTACAGGTTTTTGGAACGGCTAGAAGCTCCCCCCAAATTTCCACGGAATGGAAAATTCAAAAAAGGAGAAGAAAAAAAAAAAATTCTCCAAAAAATTTTCAATTCCCAAAAGACGTTACTTAGGAATTTTAAAAGTTAAACATGATAAATACCAATGACAATTCACGATTCCATAAATATCAAAAAGTAAAACTAAAGACTAAAATGGAAGCACTATAAGTACATAGTCCAAAATGGAAAAATGGACAAGATAGTATATAGTCCAGACTCTAAACTGACAAAATGCCCATATTATATGTTCGGCGATCTACATTTTTAATTATGAATTTCTCCCTCAAGAAATGCTTGAAGGATTTGATTTCCTTGTTCCAGTGAGCAGGTGCATGGCTTCACTGCATGCCCAAGTTTGCCCAAAAGATGATGAACTATTCTATTGTAGGTACCCTTAAAATGATGGCAACAACAATTTCATAGTCATCCCTCTTAACCACCATTTCCAGTATTGAAGTTTGTCACATCCTGTAGCAAGCGGTTGTGTTCAACACTCTCCCTCCATTACTAAAAGAACAAAATCCTGTAAAGCAAAATGAAAATAAATTCAAAATAACAAGGTAAATAATACATGATACATGCATGAAATTTGAAGGGGGGTGTTGCCGTCCTTATACACACTTGCAAACGTGAGCTAAGTCCTCCTCACTTAGTGTGCCCCCGGAGGCACAATACCTAGGTTCAAAGTCCACGCTGTCACTTTGACTTGAACCTCTTCCGTCTAGGCTAACTCCTAGAGAAGCCAAGGGGGGTAGACCCTAGTTACTAGATGAAATTTAGAGTTAAGTTCTAGGAGTTGGTTTTAATTAGTTATATGGTCAGGGGGGAATCTAGCCTATGATGTCAAGCAGCAAATGCAGGATGCAACAGTTAAGTATGACAGTCAAGACATTTTCCTAGGACAACTAAGACTAGTGCCTAAGATTGGGCAAGGGGTCGACTAGATTAAAGGGAGATAGATTACAAAATAGTTACAAGTTTACAAATGTTACAACAAGATAGATACAACTAGATACAAAGATACAGAAAGAATATATCAGATATACAGAGTTAGACTATACTAGATACAAGATATATAATACTAACAAGTTGCTTGGAATGTGTAGGGAATAAAGATATTCAAAATGAAGTAACCATCAACACATCAAGCCAAGCATGCTCACAATAGATAGAGCTCTATTGGACTACTTATCAATGGCATAAAGACGCAAAGCACTCAAGACCTAGTCAAGAGAGTGCCTCCAAGTGGATGTGCAACTTCTTGAAGGATCACACCACAAATACAAGATAGATGAAAAGCCTGAAAAGTAAAGTGCCTAGATATTAAATCTAACCACTTAGATAATTACTCTACAACATATAAATTGACTTGCGTGTAAATATAATGACAAGATCTGAATGCTTGCAAGTGTGAAATGTAAATCGCCAATTGTGTAGACCAAAGATTGAGTTAAGTGATTAAGTGATATTTATTTTAATCCTATCTAGGTGTCAACCCAAAACTTTCCTCCCCCAATTACCAAGTGATTGTTGGATGCTCAAGAAGTTAGGCAATGAGGCCCACCCTAGCTTCACAGGTCAGTCCTAAGATCAGAGTACTTCTGGAAAGGACGTTGCACGTCGTGAGACCATCCCCGGCCTAGCACCTTCTATTGCCTTCCTCCGACCTTGTTTTAAATGTGAAGATGGTTGGTAATGGTGTCCTATTAAGTCTAATAAATTGATTATTAAACCTATGAGCTAAGTGTTGAAAAGTGTTTGAGTGCTTGTAGCTTGCTCAAAAAGTGCCGAAGTACTGAAACTGAAAGATACGAGTGTGAACCCTTAAACAGTGAAATTGCAAGTTAAGTCCTTAAGTTATGAAGGTATCGCATGTAAATGTTAAGAACTGAAAATGCTTGTGATACTGAAAATGACGATTGTGAAGGCTGAGGCCTTTAAAGGACAAGATTGCAAGTTAATTTCTTTAGTGAGATTATTGCATGTGAAATGTAAAAGACCGAAAATAACTTGCGAAATGGAATGTGGTAAATTAAGCCTTTAAGATATCAATGTTTGCATGCATGTGTTAGAATTAAAAGCTAAAACAGTAAGTGATTTGCATGCAAAGAAATGACGGAAGAAAAAGATCCACTATGCCTCCACGAGCTCTAAACTAGCATTTAGGTGTGACATCTACTCTAGACTATTTTATCCTTTACGCATGCATGTAGATATCATCAACCAAACTAGTTAAACTATGCAAGAAAAACCGAAAAGAAAACTAATCTAAGGCTTCCAAAGAAAAAACTGAAATGAAGAAGGCAAAACCGAAAAGAAAACTAATCTAAGGCTTCCAAAGAAAAAACTGAAATGAAGAAGGCAAGCCACTTGGGTACACTCCTTTGGGCTTGCTTACAGTGTTAAGATGAAGAGGAAGAAGAGAAACTGTTACCACTTTTGAAAGGAGGTATTCGGATGTGTGTTGTGCTTGAATTTGGGCAGCATGTACCCTTAGCCTGGCAAGAACCTGCAAAAATCAGCAAGCTATTGCTTGTTGATTTGTGCTGCAACACACTCAACAAAGTTATGAAATTTATATTTTTCAACAGAAATTCACCACATGTAAAAACCAGAAATATATATTGATTAAATTGACCTATCTAAGCAAGTTAGATACCAAAAACCGAATATGATAGAAGGAGGAAGAAGAACAGAAAATGCTTGTGAAGTTTAAGTGAAGATGAGGGTAGATTCGTCCTTGAACCTATCCCAACAACTCCTTAGAGATGATCTGCAAAACTTAAACCAAATGTGAGATGAAACAACAGATAATATCTTTCATGCACAAATAATACAACACAGTTTATATTATATGCATATACAAAACATATAGATGGGCAACTACACTATTGCCTCACCTAGCCTAGTAAACTAATTTACTTGAGCAACTATTGATCAATACATAAAAGATTCAAAAATGATATCACCTCACAATAGATAGGTGGCACGTCCAGACAAATATTGAACACCACAATTCCTCCAAAGTTATTTCTCTATTATCCAATGGGAAGAGGTTGTAGCAACAAAGTTGCTCCAAGCTCTTCAAGAACCAAAACCAGTGAAGCAAGATGACAATAATGAGAGAAAGAGAGAGGGAGATGGAGAGAATTTGGTAGCATAACAATACTGTGAAGAATGGTGAATAATGAGGGAGTGAGAGGTCTCTTAAATAGCATGAGAGGCTAAGGAGACCCCTCTTGGATCTTTGACAAGTGTCAAACATCCAAGGGAAATGACAACTCAATGAGGAAATTCAACCAATGAGGGCATGAGCTTTTAGGTTGAAGGGAAATGGTAAGTGGATGAGATGGAGGGTGAGAAAGCAAGGCAAGAAATGCGTATTGGTTGAAGGACAGGCCCACGCTTTCCTTCCAAGTAAATTCCAATTTAAAGCTTGATGTTTCCACTTTCCAAAGAGGAAAAGCGTGAGTCTCAAGGGAAATGCGTGACAATTAGGAAATAGTAAGTAAGGGTGTGGGGGAGTGTGTGTGACACACTCCCAAGGTGAGGTGTAAGCATAGGAAAGGCGCACATGTGGAAGAAGGGACCCAGGCTCCAATTTGAGGGAATTTCCAAATCTCATGTGGGAAGGGGGACGCATTCCCTACATGGGGGCGCAAATCCCAAGGGGGATTTAATTAAATGAGTGGGTAAATAATGGGTAAAGGTTAGGAAAGGTTAAGTGGGGTCCCTCCCATCAATTTTCACTTTTACTTTACCTTATTTGATCAATTATTACAAAAATGACATTTTCCCATGTCTTGGGTTTAGCAATTAAAATTGCTTTTATCTGACTAAGACTCCTAAGTGGACAAAACCCGAACAAAACTTGTCTAAATGAGTTGAAACTTGGTCCAAGGGTGTATGGGATCTCATTACCTTTTTTTAGTACAAATACCCCTATCAAAAGCCCAGGGACCTAAGTTTTACATTAATTATCCAGAATTAATTAATTAATTAATTTAATTCCCAACCTTAGGAAAAATTAATTAATTAAAAAAAAAACTATCTCGACCCGACTAAAAATCACAAAACTTCGTGTGTTGTCTTACATGGTCATTTACATCGTTCCTAAACACTAGCTACTAGAGAATGACTTCATTAAAATGCCTTTCACCACTTTGGAGGATTTATTGCTAGTGGGAGTGAAAAACTCAAGGGAGATTAATAAGGTTGGTTAGGCCAAATCAACCTCATGAGGATAAAAAACACTCAATGAAAGGAACTCTCCTAATGAAGAAATCCTAAGGCAACTGACCTAACTATGATCCATGTAGACCTATTACAATATTAACCCACGCAGGGGGGCAGAAATCTCGCTTACAAAACTGTGTGCTGGAGCAAAAAATGTCGTGTAGAACCAAAAAGTCTTCAACTTATTTGCATCTGATGATGCATATCTTCATGGTACATGGAGTTGCCCCCTAGTTGAATAGGCGGTCAAAAGGGGGCATTTTTGTTTTTATAAGCATAGGGTTGGGCTTTTTTCATTTGTTATGTTGCTTTACTAGTTTTGGGGTTTATTAGCCAAGTTGGCCCCATGAGAGCCCACTCTTCACTGAGTTGGTGCCAAAACAAGCCTGCTACATGCCTATTTGGTGATTGTTGGGACCCCACATGCCTCGAGAACACCAAGAAGTTCCCAGAAAACTCCTTTTTGAGCTAGAAACTGACTAAGAACATTGGGAACATTCCCAATGCCATTCCTTGCCAAAAGGAAATGTTCTCTAACCGTTCCAAAGTTCCTTGGGATATGGGAACTGCAAAGCCAGACCCTCAGAAGTCAGTAGTTGGAACAAATTATTGTGCAACTATGGGTAGAAGGCACCTATTTCATGGTACTCAACCCCCTAGTAAGGCACTTTCAAGGATAGTTGGTAATTATGCCCCATGGCAACAAGCCTTTCTAGGAAGGTATTGTCTTATCGATGTGCATTAGCTAGGGGAGTGGCTAATGCACATGACTATGACCACTGGCTATGACCACGCGCCTATCCAAAAGGCGTTTCAGGATTTTGCGTATCGGGTGTTTCTATATGAGTCACCCTCGACTCTCTCTATCCCCGAAATCCGAAACAAGAGTCTAGCGCGTGCTAGCTCTTCCTTTAACTTCCACCGGTGTGACCTCTAGCTATGATCTGGGGCACCAACTTCCGAGCGCTACGGGACTTTACCCTTTGCGAACTTCGAGGACTAGCTCTCCTCCTTTCTCCCGAGATCCGAACTCCAGAACCCCTGTTGCCTCAGATCAAAGGTCCACAGCTTTC
Organism: Picea glauca; assembly: GCA_000966675.3. Lineage (NCBI taxonomy): Eukaryota > Viridiplantae > Streptophyta > Pinopsida > Pinales > Pinaceae > Picea > Picea glauca. The sequence continues at coordinate 446,607 of JZKD02S0758769.1, read as the reverse complement.
CGGGTTCGACGGTCCCGGTCAATTCCTTGGGAATCGACAATTCGCGTTTCGGGGTTTCGAAAAATAGTTTCCCCTTCTTTTCTTCCGGTCTCTAGTTTTCCGAAATCTACATGAGTCAGATCCAACGACTCAAAGCTCGTCGTAATCCAACGGTGTGGATCTTTTTTCTCATGAATCGGGACTTCGCGGTTCGCAAAATTAGAAAGTAATTCTCTTCCCTTTTTCAACTTTCGTCTTCATGAAATTCAAGTGCGTCAGATCAACGCCTGACACTCATCGTGATTCAATGATCTAGATCTTTCCTCGCGAATCGTAAGTTCACGTTTCAGGATTTTCGAGAACAACTTCCTTTGTTCTCCCAACTTTCAATTCTTCGAATTCCCGATGAAAGGAATCAACGGTTCGATCTTCCCTGAGATCGACAGTTCAATACCTCCCGTGAGACTTCGGGTACTGAATGACTCTTAACGATATCCTCCTCGCAGTTGGATGGATCCGACGGCTCACGGGTTTTCAACACTTCTTCCTGGAAGCGCTCCACCGTCTGATTCTATCCTTGTCAATCTATTTTCGCGATTCGGGATTTGGAGTGACCAAGAATTTGACCTGCGCTCCAAGTTCACGATCCCTGAATTCACGAAATGATCCAACGGTTCAAACCAACCACGATCAACGACCCACTTTTATTCTGGATCCTAGGGTGGCGAGTTTCTCCATCCACTAACCACCTTGCAACTTCCAGTTATCTTACGGCCCTCATGATTTCGCGAGTTCTCCACGGAGAATTCTGACCGTTTCACTCTGCTTCTCAAGGGCTTCTTTCCAAATATCTTGGCGTCCATTCTTCTGGACTCGACTTCCTCCCTAACTTGAAGGATTTCAAATAATTCGAAGGCTTCGATGGTGTTTTCCCTTCCGAGCTTCGGTTAGTGAAATTTTAACTTCACCTTGCCGCACACTTGCGCTCTATGTGCGAACTTGCATTGTTTCCCCCTGAGCTTTTAACTTATTCAGTCTCAAAGGGACTCGACCCTTCAGTGTTTTCCAAAAGACTTTCTAGTGTACTCCTGGCACCCTCTACGCTCGTCTCCTAGAGTCTTTCGAGCTTAAAACAAGTTCCCTCTAAAAGCACTCCTTGCACTGGATATGCGCAATCTACATACCAAAAGTTCCATGCTATCTCTTCTGAGCTTCGTTTTCTGAACTGGAAGCATTATGTGTCTCTTCCATTTCTTTGCACTTTGAAGCAATTCAAATCAGTTCTGGCACTCGTCAACCTTCTGCAATACAAATGCGTAGACGATTAGAATTTGTCAGGCCTTCGTTTCTTGACAATTCCTCATCTTTCATAACAATCGATTTTAAGAAAATGTTTCAATTTCACAACTTTTCCGAGCTCTACTCGGCTCTGTACTTTTCGGGAGTTCGGGACTTCGGAATCTCGATCCATGAAGATCCAA
>JZKD02S0758769.1:405399-420581 GCA_000966675.3 Picea glauca | reverse complement strand
CCTATCATTTCGAAGAAGAAGAGGTTTTCTCCCTTTATGGGTTTCCTCGTGAAAATCTGTCTCTGTGTGTACTTCATGTGTGACTGATGGTTTTTTACTTTTACTGTTCATATGTTGTACATTGTTGATGACCACATGAAGAAAGATTAATAATGTTTTAATAAGTATAAAAATGTTTAAGCTTATATACAACTGATTCACCCCCCCCCTCTCAGTTGTTTTAGTATTTCCAACAGAAGTTACTCATGATGATGAGATTCCAGAAGATCATGATATGATGGAATCTCAAGAACCTCCCCATATGACGATCTCTCACAAGAGAAATCCAGCTTGGGCGAAGGAACTTATTCAAGATGGAGAGAAGTATGGTGCCCCAGAAGGAACCATGAGACAAAGCAAGAAACCTAAGCCATTCTCCAATTACGGCCTTGATGTGTGATCTCATAGAAAAGGAACCTACTTGCTTTGAAGAAGCCATTTAGAAGAAAGAATGGGCGGATGCCATGACAGAAGAATACCAGTCCATTATAAAGAATGATGTATGGGAAGTACTTCCCAGACCAAAGAACAAAGATGTGGCATCTTCCAAGTGGATATACAAGATTAAACATGCAGCAGACAGAAGTATTGAAAAACATAAAGCAAGATTTGTGGCTCGTGGTTTTTCTCAAAAGGAAGGTATTGATTATGAAGAGACATTTGCTCCTGTAGCCAGATACACTTCTATCAAAACCATCATAGCTCTTGTAGCCAAAATGAAGTGGAAGTTACACCAGATGGATGTGAAAACAGCCTTCTTAAATGGTGTTATTGAAGAAGAAGTGTATATAGAACAACCACAAGGGTTTGAAGTTCAAGATAGAAAGACTCATGTCTGCAGGTTGAAGAAAGCTTTGTACGGGTTGAAGCAAGCTCCTAGAGCTTGGTATGGAAGAATTGATAGTTTCCTGACGAGCTTGGTCTTTACCAAGAGTAAAGCCGATTCTAACCTTTACTTCAAGGTTATGAATGATGAGCCAGTTATATTGCTATTGTATGTGGATGACTTATTCTTAACAGGAGAAGAAAAGCTCATCACAGATTGTAAGAAGAAGCTCGCTAAAGAGTTTGAGATGAAAGGCCTAGGCCTTGTGCATTATTTCTTAGGTCTTGAAATTTGGCAGAGTCCAGAGAAGATCTTCCTTAACCAAGGGAAGTATGCAGTTGAAATACTAAAGAGATTTGACATGTTGGAATGTAAATCCATGAACACACCCATGGAAACAAAGTTGAAGCTCCTGGTTGATACTTCGTCAAAATTGGTTGATGCTACTCTATATAGACAGATTATTGGTTCGTTGATGTATCTGACGAATACCAGGCCAGATATATGCTTTGTTATGAAGACCTTGAGTCATAATCTGGTAGAGCCCAGACGTGTTCACCTTGTAGCTGCAAAGCATGTGATGAGATACCTTAAGGGTGCATTGGATTATGGTCTTTGTTATACTGGAGATCATGACTTCAGATTGTATGGTTATACTGATTCAGATTGGGCTGGAAGTGCTTCTGATAGAAAGAGCACTTCAAGATGTTGTTTCAGTCTGGGGTCAGCCATGACTTCATGGCAAAGCAAGAAGCAATCCAGTATTGTTCTCAGCACGGCAGAAGCGGAATACATTGCAGCATGTTCCACCAGTTGTGAAGCCATATGGCTTCGAAAGTTGTTGACAGGTCTGTTCAATCTGGAGATGGAAGCCACTGTGATTCTATGTGATAACCAGAGTTGTATAAAGATGACGGAGAACCCAGTGTTCCATGATAAGTCGAAGCACATAGAGATCCGGTATCACTACATTCGTGATATGGTGCATAGGGGAGTTGTAAAGCTCCAATATGTTGGCACATATGAGCAGGTTGCAGATGTGTTGACCAAGCCTTTGTCTCGTGTAAAGTTTGAGTACTTCCAAGACAAGCTTGGTGCTGTCCAAAAGGACCTCCCTCGAAAGGGGGAGTGATGTTGATGATACTATGGTATCCTTACCAACAACAGGTAACTCCGTTAGGATTTTATATCCTAGGGGATTGATCATCCCTGGGAAGATCTCGAAGGTCCGGTAAGGACGGTCTGTCAAAGTACCTGTGCATGTATATGCCAATTGTGGTCAGTAGTGGTAGCTCCGTTAGGATTTTATATCCTAGGGAATCCTTTGATTCCTAGGCAAATCCCGAAGGTCTGGTAAGGACAGCCTGTCAGAGTACCACGTGGTGGCTCCGTTAGAATTTTTATATCCTAGGGAATCTTATGATTCATGGGCAGATCCCAAAGGTCCGGTAAGGACAGTCTGTCAGAGTACCACAAAATGTTGTTGTTGCACCTGCCTCATTCTGTTTCCATATGATGATGATGTTGTTGTCTCAGCCCCGTGCTAATGATGTTGTTGTCTCAGCCTCGTGCTGATGATGTTTTTTCAGCCTCATGCTATTGATGATGTTGTTGTATCATCCTCATGTTGTTGATGATGGTGTACCAGCCTCATGTTGGTTATATTGTTTCTTTAGTGTTATGCTAATTGATGTTGATGCATATGATAATAATGATGCTACTCCAGCTCCATGTTGTGAACGATGATGTTATTGATCATGAGAAAAACTTCCGATGATTTGTAGATATGCCAGTCAATGTTCCAGATGTTGATGATGTTGCTTCCCTCTCTCTCCTGATGATGTTGTATTGGGTTATGTCAGTAGAATACCCTTCTCGTTAAGGGAGAGTGTTGAAATATTGTAACTTCAAAGAATATTCTAATTATATTTGAGTTATTATCTTATAGATCAAATCCCCTTTTGTAGATTGATTATGTCGGTTCTTGTATAAGACAAAATCCCCTTTTGTGGATTGGTCAAACCATATTTATATGGTGGTCGGCCCCTAAGGTTTATAAAGTGGTTTTAACCACTCTTGGTAGAAGTCGGCCCTACTTAGTGAAGAGACATAACCCTAAGACCTCCTCACTAGTATTTATAAGTGAGGATGGCGCCTCATTTGTTCACTCACTCACACACACTTCTAGTGTGCATCTTTTGAAGGAAGTTCCAGTTGCAAGAAGGAGACGAGAGGCCCATGCTCAGTCCTAGTTTATTCTTGGTGGTTTGGTCTTAGTCTTGGCATTGTTTTGGCAATCTATTATTGAGGAAGTTTTTTGCTGGGTTTTCTCCCCCATGAGGGTTTCCCAGGATAAAATGTTGTGTACCTTGTGATTGTGTTTCTTTCAGTGATCCTCTTTATGTTGTTGTTTTGAAAATGCATTGATAATCTGACAATAGTATTAAAACATAACATGGACAACCTTTGACCCAGTACAATTCTCGCAGACTTTACTCTATCCTTCATCAGAGGCATGTATTAGTTCCATTTCTTGATGCTCGGTGGGTTTCAATAGATGCCAAGAGTCATTGGATTAAGAGGTTACATGGTGTTTGGTCGATCAGGATTGCTTATAAGCTTCAGGTGTTCACTTGGTTGGTATATCAGGGTCTCCCTTCCAAGGCAGTTTGGGCAAGAGTGGCCTTTCTGATGGCCTCTGCCTCTCTTGTTCAAAGGCAAAAATGATGAAGCATATTTTATGGAAATGTCCTTTTGCAAAGTCTTGCTGGGCACAGGTGCATTCTCAGTTGGTAAACATTCTTCAGGGAAAAGGGCATTGGAGGGAAGCATTATTAGGAGATTCCAGACCTGTGATTCGGGATTCCTTGGCTAGTATTTGGCACTGTTTGAGAGTTTCTGCTTTGCTTTTTTCTATGGAAACTTCGCTGCAAGTATGTATTTGATAACGAGATCAGTTCTTTGGTTGCTTTTGGTCAGTTATGGAGAGATGAGGTATGCATGCAATCGCTGGCAAAAGGTCCATTGTTGATTAAGGATGCCAAACTGTTAGACGAGGTCTCTTATTCTGATTTTATAGCTGTCTTGGTTGCTTTAAGGAAGAGGATATGATTCACATTGTGTATACCCTTCCATCTTTTCACTTTTCTTTTTTCAGCTGATGTAAATATTTTTCTGTATATATAAGAATTATTTCTACCAAAAGAAAAAATCTACCAGGGGATTGCATCCAAGGCACAATTGGCCAAGAGTGGACTTTCTGATGGCCTTTGTCTTGTCTGCCATCGCTTGGAGACAATGAAGCATATTTTCTGGGAGTGTCAATTTGCCAAATGTTGTTGGAGTTATGTAAAGGATCAGTATTCAGTGTTGCTTCAGGGCAATATCCATTGGTGTTCTAAATTGTTTGAAGATTGCCACTCTCTAGTTTGTATCGTGTTCTCTGGGATATGGCAGTGCTTGCAGATTTCGGTCTTATTCATTCTTCAGAAAATCAGGTGTAACTCTATTTTTTACCGTGAGGACAGCTCTTTGTCTTCTTCTTGTTCTATGTGGAGGGATGAGGTATGACATCAGCTCCTGGCTAAAGGTATTGTGTTGATCAAAGATGCCCAATCTTCAGATCCCACAGAGTATTCTGATTTTATCTCAGTTTTAGTAACTTCAAGGAAGAGGTCATGATGTCCATTGTATATACCCTTCCAATTTTTGCTCTTCTGTTTGTATATGTTTTTCTATAAATATAAGGCATCCTTTTTCAAAAAAAAAGACTCAATTGTATTATAAGCAACTATGCATTGTAATGGAAAAAGGTGTGGAGGAAACTTATGCAAAGTTAAAATCTTGTATGACAATTGTTCCTCATGTATGAAAAATATTCATGTCAACAAAGTGTGTGTGTGATGTAAAACCAAGAGGAGGAGAAACAAATTAAAGAAAACATACCCAATGTAGTTTTGCTCCTCATATAAGTGTGAAATAGCAAGGAGAGTGTAAAAGATAAAAATGCTAAGGAATTCTTAATTGTGTTCATCATTTTTTAAGGCTCTACAATGCAATTTTTCTATACATTCCAAAATAAATAATGGATGTGAAAGTCTTGAGGTTCTTGTATTGTAAGCCTATAAATTCAAAGTCCTGAATAACTTTAAGGAGATTTATAATTTCAAGTCTTAAGAAATAACCTCAGAAAAATGGAGATGGTAATCTTCAAGTTGCTTGTCCACCCAAAGCTTGATAGGAATCAACAAAGATTGTACATACGTGAGTTCTGTACATGACCCGTCACTTTTGGTTATAGAACGGAGAGATTGCATATAGACTCTTTCTTGTGCACTTCGCTGTGCATTAGGTGCAATCCTTTTCATTTGTTGTGTTGCATTGTAAAGTAAACTTTCTTCACCTGTCAAGGAAAACTTTTAACAATAAAAAGCGAACTTTAGCAATGAAATGTCATTAAACTACAAAGTTTCAAATCATGATTTTATTATAATATTACAACTTACAACAAACTTGAAGCTGTAATGGCATAGCTACAAAACATAAAACCAAACGTGATCTTAAATATCTTTGAAATATTCCTAGGCATAACATTCACAAGAAAATATTCATTCAAGCACAACTAATAAACAATAAGAATGCCCTAATAGCACTGAAAGTGATCAACAAGGAAAGCTTCCAAAATTTGGGTTGTAACTTTACCAAAAAAGAAAAAAGCTACTTTATATTATTTGATACAAGATGATTCAAATAAGAGATTCAAAAAAAGACTTTATACCATGGGGACCTTGCAGAAAATACATAGTATATCATTGAGACAACTCGTCCAACCAAGCTAGCTGAAAACTCACTGCAATTAACTAAGTCAGCACTACTCGGCAAACAAAAGCAAATCCCCTCAAAGTTTGCATATATACATTGTATCTCATTGAGGCAGCTTCTCGTCCAACCAAACTAGCTGAGACCTCAGCATAATTAACTATGTCAGCGCTACTTGGAAAACAAGAGCACATCCCCTAAAAGTTTGCATAGTACTTTTCCATAATTATCTTGATTATGCTTACTAAACAATCCAAGGCTGACTTGTTGCACATCTTAAAATTATTTAATAAATTTAGTACAATTCTAATATTGGCAAATGTGGAGCAAGATAGAAGAACTGAAATAGAAATTCCTTACAAGCCAAGAAGATACCAGACCTGCTTGGAGAATAAGAATGTTTGCATTCTCAAATCTAGATAATCATGCATGTGAGAAAAACTCTATTAAGCACAAAAGATAACGTTCCTTCACTCTTCCATGTGACCTCTTCTAATGTACACCTAAGTAACAGGACATGGCCCCCAAGGGTGCCCTGTCTGTATATTGCATGTTGGACACGTGACATGCTAGGAGACGTGCCAAACATGTGTCAGACACGTGCCCTAGACGTGAACTACATGTTCAACTCTAACAAACATTTTCATTGCTATTTTCTCACTTTCATGTTAAATTTGGCAGCATCGATAGTCATTCTCCAATGAGAGGCCATATGGGCCACCCTAAGGCTAGCCAAGGAGATTTGGAGAATCAACCAGTCTTGTGAGATATTGACAAAAGCCAAGGGGAACGTACAACCTCTGTGAGTCGAACCAAAAGTCAGGTCAAACGAGATGCTATGTAAGTCTAATGCAAAAGTCAAGGGGAACGTACAACCTCTATGAGCATAGACAGTCTAGTGCAAAAGTCAGGGGGAACGTACAACCTCTGTGAGCATAGACAGACTAGTGCAAAAGTCAGGGGGAATGTACAACCTCTGTGAGCATAGTTAGACTAGTGCAAAAGTCAAGGGGAATGTACAACCTCTGTGAGCCTAGTCAAGCCTTGTGAGCCATGAGCAAAAGTCAAGGCATCTAGCAAAAGTTAGGTTGAATATAAAATTCCTATGAGCTAGAAACAAACGATACGCCTAATATTGCAAATGATATAAATGTATTGATCTAGTGCATTGGCATGTGTAAAATTATCCACCATGAAGAGAAATTCGAATTGCCTTGTAAAAAAGTCGAGTTGTAACTGAAGTCTCAAGTCTAGTTCTATTTTCGAACTAAAGTGTAATGTCGAGTTGTAACTGAAGTCTCAAGTCTAGTTCTATTTTCGAACTAAAGTGTAATGCCAAGTTGTAACTGAAGTCTCAAGTCTAGTTCTATTTTCGAACTAAAGTGTAATGCTGAGTTGTAACTGAAATCTCAAGTCTAGTTCTATTTTCGAACTAAAGTGTAATGCTGAGTTAAGTCAAGCATGCTTTCACACCTCTATTTCAATCCCTCTCCACTTCTACTCCATTCCTTTATAAGCAGAGGTCGACCCCTCTCTTCAAAACAGTTTGTATGCAGGTTAAGGGTGAAGCTAGAAGCGCATACCAGTGAGATAGAGGCAGCATATAGAGGAGGCAAACAGTGCTGTAAAGGCAGCATATAGAGGCAGCAAACAGTGCTGTAAAGGCAGCATACAGAGGCAGCAAACAGTGTTGTATATCAGCATATAGAGGTGCATATAGAGGCAGCAAACAGTACTGTGTAGAACAGCATACAGAGGCAGCATAACAGTGTTGTATATCAGCATATAGAGGCAGCAAACAGTGCTGTGTAGATCAGCATATAGAGGTGCATATCAGTCAATTAGAGGCAGTTTCAACAGCCCATATCAGAGCTGATATATCTCAGTCTTTGAAAGCAACTAGGATACATCTATATCAGCAAGGTCTCTTAGGTCTCTGTCAGGTCAGAGTCAACTTGGCAAGCTCTTTAAGAGCAGAGTTTTCATGGTGGATGTTTGTAAGTAATCTTACATTATTAATGCAATAAAGGAATATCGTTTGCTGGGGTTTTTCTCCCTGTACAGGGTTTACCCAGGGTATATGTGTTGTTGATGTGCATACTTACGTATCTACATGATTATTGCTATTCAGTTATGATTCTATAATGTTGAAATGTATTAAGCTGGAATCAAAGTGCTGAAGAATTCAAAGAAATAATCCGCATAAGAAATCAAGCTCAAAATTTAACATTTCAACTGTACGGAAAGAGCTCTCACGGTCTCTCATTGTGCAGGTGAAGGGTAAAATTGAGATTTGATGGGATTCCAAGTGTTTTGTAAATGTTCTATTTTCTAACAAAATTGGATCTTTATGTCTATATTTCATTTTTGTATCTGTAATTTGTAGTTTTTTTAACATATATATTTCTTTTGAATATATATATATATATAACATGTCCTTTGTGTCCTGTTTTTGAGGTCGTTGTGTCTTGTGTCAGACACTTGTATTTCCGTGTTCCGTGTCCTTGTGTCATGGACTTAGCTGTACACTAATGTTACATGCAATCAATTACATCTTTGGGTTTCAACAACTACTTTACTCGTCCCTAATTATAGGAGTGAACTGTAAATATGCACCTGTCTGCCCATGGTAAAAATAAAAATAAATTAGTATATTACACTTGGGATGAGTATTTGGAAAAGAATATTCCCTTCCTGTTTATGAAGAAAAGGTCCCTAATTTCTGGTAAAGATGGGTAGATAGTTGTTCAAATGTGGATTGAGAAATCTACTTGGCTTGCAGAGGTACGCTATGGCTTCCATCAACCAAGTACATTTACTTCAATCTTGTGACTCCTTTTGTGGCATCGAATAGCTAATCCTTCAAGAGTGGAGGCTGGAATGCTGGAATAATGGCCTATGGATATAGCATGTCGACCTCCTACCCCAAATGTAATAGCTCATACAGCTTGAGATTATTGGCATCAACAACTTCATGAAAAACAAGGTGTTCTACAAGGTCCAGGTGAAAAGCATTCGGTCCAATGACTTACAAAATAATATAAGGTGAATATATGATGGGGATTTACCTCATGATGTTTTTTTTCGAAACCTTCTCCTATTGAGGTGTAATTAGAATTTTTTGCCAACTTTAAAATGAATGATGTGGAATCCGATGTCTATGTCTATCTTGAAGAGCTTTGTATTTGGTTTACATTTAATGGAGAATGTTCTTACCTTTAATATGTATTCATGCTAGCGGCTCTTAAAAATCAGTGCCATTAACCTACTTGTTTGTTGGTATGCAGTGAAAGGGGCAGTGAGTGCCACCAGAAGTTCATATCATTCAGGGGATTGAAAGTTCCGATGTCTATGTCTATCTTGAAGAGCTTTGTATTTGGTTTACATTTAATGGAGAATGTTCTTACCTTTAATATGTATTCATGCTAGCGGCTCTTAAAAATCAGTGCCATTAACCTACTTGTTTGTTGGTATGCAGTGAAAGGGGCAGTGAGTGCCACCAGAAGTTCATATCATTCAGGGGGTTGAAAGTTGAAACCCATAACAAATCTCAAAAGGTGAATGACATACATGGGGTACCTTTTTGTGTTGCACTACATGAAGGTATTTATCCTACTTCTTAAGATGATATAACAGTAGTGCAAGGACAAGGGTCTGATTTCCTACTTTTTTGGCCATTAATCTCTGGGTGAAAGGAACGGTAAATTGTAATTGGCAACCCAACATCCCACTTCATGAAAAACAAGGTGTTCTACAAGGTCCAGGTGAAAAGCATTCGGTCCAATGACTTACAAAATAATATAAGGTGAATATATGATGGGGATTTACCTCATGATGTTTTTTTTCGAAACCTTCTCCTATTGAGGTGTAATTAGAATTTTTTGCCAACTTTAAAATGAATGATGTGGAATCTGATGTCTATGTCTATCTTGAAGAGCTTTGTATTTGGTTTACATTTAATGGAGAATATTCTTACCTTTAATATGTATTCATGCTAGCGGCTCTTAAAAATCAGTGCCATTAACCTACTTGTTTGTTGGTATGCAGTGAAAGGGGCAGTGAGTGCCACCAGAAGTTCATATCATGCAGGGGGTTGAAAGTTGAAACCCATAACAAATCTCAAAAGGTGAATGGCATACATGGGGTACCTTTTTGTGTTGCATTACATGAAGGTATTTATCCTACTTCTTAAGATGATATAACAGTAGTGCAAGGACAAGGGTCTGATTTCCTACTTTTTTGGCCATTAATCTCCGGGTGAAAGGAACGGTAAATTGTAATTGGCAACCCAACATCCCAACATGGCCAAGGAAACACAAATACTGATGAAAGTCAATGGTAGTTGGCAATCAATAGTTTGTCAATGTGTTTGATGAAGAGTCCTACAGCTCTAGGTCAATCAGTGGTTTTGTTGCAAGGCATGAAAATGGCCACTTTGGAGAAGCAGCGCAATACTAAACAATATTGTCATTTTACCTCTATGTCATAGGTATGCCACTATTAAAATCTATGGAGATAGATTCCCACAATTTTGAAGGTATAGGGAGTAGCTGATCTAATCCAACCTTCTAGTTCGATGGAATGGATTGATTACATAATGAAAACCTGCAAAGATAGTGATCAACAATTTTACTCAAGGAAGGCCATTAAAAGTAACGTTGAAGATATTGTCCTTTAAAAGTAAGATCACCCTCGTAAGAGGAGGATTGGGCCTTTCAAAGTAATGAGTCACAAAAGGGACCCGTTGGAACTGATAATTGGCTTACCTTGTATAACAAACCATCTTTGAGTATAGTCTAGCAAAAGGTGCATTGCAAACAATAATTAGCTATTGTAAAGCTACCAGAATTGATCCAAAGTGAGGATCAGAAGGAGAGAGTTCCCTTCAAAATTGCTACATCCAATATCCAAAATGTTAAGAACACATGCAAGGATAACAAATAAAGGAAGTTTGCTGATTTATTTGTAGTAACTTTTTTATACTTAATTACAAGACTGAGCCACTACAAGTAAAACACCCATTCCATTTCGTGATGTTGCAAACTGATGGTCCCACAAGCCATTGTCCAAGCTCAGTTTGAGGCCCATCCTTTATGCCTTGAGATCATTTTTAGACTCATTTTCTTCCTTCACTTGATCTACACTCTAGGAGACTCTCTTCTGGTCAAGAATGATATCGTTATCTCATTCTCTACTCTTCGACAAAGACTGGCCTTTCTAGATGTAGATGAAGTTAATTCTCATAGGCGACTTCTTTTCTCCCACCCACTCGCATTAATATGGAGCTTCTCCCTCCTTTCAATTATTCTTTAGATGCTCTCAGTCATCTCCACCCCACTAAAGGAGATATCAACACGGCAATTGAGTATGACATCTATCAAGCATACATTCAAAGCACCTAGTAGATCTTCCCCCTTCAAACTCTTGGTTCCAAGACATCTTTTTATTACGAGTATTTCATGCAGATGTTGGATAGTCTTATTGTCCATATTGACTACATTTAGGACCACAAGATACATGGCCTCAAGATACCCCTAGGACAACTATAGGTTCACTCCCACCATCTACAAATCAAGATGAAGCACCACATCCCACAATTTAAGAGGATTTGCCAGCTTTGCCATCTCTAAGAGATCGATTTGGAGGAGCATTTTGTTTTCAGATCTCCCATATGTTAACTTGGTAGCAGAAGGTGTCTCAGCTAAGCCTATGTGTCCAAGGCTAGCTGATCGACACAATTAATTACCCAGATCAGATTTATTAATTTTATCCTAAGTTTTAACTTAGAAAAATTAAAAGGTCATTTAAATGACTTTTCACTCAGATTTGTGAAAAATTCACTTTTCACAAAATAAATAATTCACAACAGTGAATTTCTAGAGGCTTCTAGAAGCCTCTAGGAAAAGTGAATTAGAGTGATAAAAGGAGTCTGAGGGTGAAGGTGTTGTGAATTTCAAGAGGCTTCTAGAAGCCTCTAAGAAAAGTGAATTAGAGTGATAAAAGGAGGTTGAGGGTGAAGAACATAACACAATGTGTGTTGAGTTGATGAGTGAGTACATTGGCTAAGGAAGAGGAAGTCGATTCTACAGAGTGAGGAAGGGTGACTTAGCAGCAGAGGAAGTGAGTTGAGTGCAAGATGTTCCAGCAAAGACAGAGGCCAAAAAAGTTGGGCCGAAAAAGCAGGGCTGATTTATCAATGCCGAGCCGAAAAAGTGAGGCCGAAAAAGTAGGCCAAGTTTGTTGGGATGTAAGAAATTTCTGAATTTTTGGTTGCTGTAAATTGATTCCTTTGAAGCCAATAAAGCCCCTCCTTTGTTGGTTTTTCCCACTGTTGTCGTCCTTCTACACAACTACAAACGTGGAAAAGTCTCAATCCACTTGGTGTGTCCTTGGAGGCACAATGCCTAAGCCCAAACCCACTGTCACCTCAATTTGGACTTCTTCCATCTAGGCTTACTCCTAGGGAAGCCAAGGGGGGTAGACCCTATTTACTATGTGAGTTGTTTAGTGAATTCTAGGAATTGATTTTAGTTTTGTTAAGTTAGGGGGAAATCTAACCTATATGGCAAGCAACAATGCAAATGCACAATTTCAATGACAGTCAAATCCTTTCCCTAAGGTCAACTAAGACTAGTGCCTAAAGATTGGGAAAGGGGTCAACTAAGTTTATACAAAAGAATTACAAGAATTAAGTGATCTAATTACAAAGAAGAAACACTACAATAAGTTACGAATGAAATGAAGCTATAACAAATATACAAATGTAAATGTAAGTTACACTATTAACAAGATCAAAAAAAGAGTTAGACAGATATACAACCAGAAATAAACTATAGCCAATGAACAATACAACTAACTAACCATGAAGCATACAACTTGGAAAAGCTGGAAAAGAGCAAGTGCGCAACTTCTGAAGATGAAAGAGCCAACAAGAGGAAGAGCTCAACTTCTAAAGCAAGGGGTGAAACCACTAGCAAGTGCCCCAAAGAGATGGTGCGCAACTTGAGAGTAGCCTGCCCTTGAATAGATAACAACCTTAACAATAATGAACCTAAAAGTAAATGCCCAACTTGAAAGTAAATGTTTGGAAATGAATTGCTAGTGAATTAAAACCATAAGCATGTAAAAGAAACCTTGAACAGCAAGGTTTGCACAACTTAAAAATGTTGAAAAGTAAAGTGCAAAAGTTGTGAAGTGTAGTAGATAGATTTTAGATTGATTTTAAGGTCTCTCTTTGATTAGGGGGGGGCTTAGAGTGTTGTGACACAAGCCTAAACTATGTGACTACCCCTAGACTCTTACCGCTTTGGCCAAAATGATTGTTGGGTCCTCAAGAAGAAGGGAAAACAAGGCCCTTCCCTAGCTCCACAAGTCAACCCGGAAAACTTGGGCGCTCAAGCAGGGGGGACACCTAGTGTCGTGAAGTCATCGCTGACTTAGCACCCCCTGTAGCCTCCACAAGCCTCATTTTTGGTGGCGAAAGTTGTACCAATCCAAGGTGCCTAATTAGACTAGATAAATTGTCCTCCTAGTCTAGATTGCAAACTTGAAAGTAAATTGCAAAGTGAAAGATCTCAACTTAAGATACAAGATATTGATTAATTAGATGATTGTACAACTTAAGGAAGAGATAGCAATGTAAATAGCTTTGCAAAAATAACAAGTTAAAGGGAACTAAAGATTAAGCAATTATAGACAAGATGAAAGAAAAGCAAACTAAGCTATAGACAAGCCTTACGATATAGCATGGGTTGGCTTAGCCAAACCTCTTTGCTAGGTGTAGGCAAAAAATAAAGAATGCAAGTAAAATAAAACTTGGAAAGTAAACGACAAGGTCCTAGCCACTCAAACTTGTCTTAAGGACAAGTGGGGCAAACAAATTAAATGAAACAAAACTAGCAACCACAACTAAGGCACAAGGAGGAGGACTAGCCTACCGATTTTGTGCCAAAGTGGGTGAAAAGGAAAGAAACAATTGCTTTACAAGAAAGTAAAGATCCTAGCCTCTCAACATTGTCTTAAGGACAAGTGGGGCAAAATAATTGAAAGCTTAAAACAGATATAAATTCTAAGTCCTAGCCTTACGATTTAGCATGGGTGGCAAAGTCAAGCCTCTTTGCTAGTTGTAGGCAAACAATGAAATAAAAACGCAGAAATTTTAAATGCTTTGAGAAATGCAAGCCCAAGAGACTCTATTTGGGCTTGCTTACAATGAAAGAGTTAAGAAGGAGAAGTGGGCATTCAATACCCTTACTTGGGAGCATAGTTTTAAAAATCGAAACCGGCACCGGAACCGGTCGAGGGTCCAACCTGATCCGAAACCAGAACCAGTAATGAACCGGTCAAACCGGTTTTTTAAAAAATACATAAAAATATTTAAATTTTAACGAAAAAAATATATTTTAAGATTTTAAATCATGTTTCCAAAGCATTAGAGACAACATATCCAAAGTATGCTCATGAATATATCAAAACGACACCAAGTGCAATACATATCTAGAGATCGGAACATAAATACATAATCAAGGAGGCTATAAATGGCCTCTACAACATCAAATAACATACTAAGTTAGAGTCACTAATACTATAGGTGGGAATGCCAATGAAAAATACAAAATAGCCATAGGGTAGATACTAGAACCGTAGATGGAAGAATCTCATAGCTCATGAGTCGTGACTGTCAGTAGTCCTCCATGTCATAATCATCAAGATTGGCATCACTACCATTGCTCTCTCCTCCATCCTCTTCCTCCTCCCCTATATCCAATGCAATCCGTGCATCTGTTGATGTGGACCCTCGAGGATGACCCCTCAAGAGGATCACCATCATCAAAAGTGATCGACTCTAGCACTAGTTCATTAAGATCCAAGCTGGCTAATGCCAACTCAATACTATTGTTCAAACCCATATCATCAGAAAACACATCCCACATCTTTGTCTTTCCCTTCAACCACTCTTCTCTCTGCCTGTATATGAGATGGAGGTTGGTGTGCACATACACTACTAAGTCACCTGACATGACGACAAAGAGAAGAGTTCAATAGAAGAGTTTATACTTGAGTGAAGGGTACATTTTTACTAGGGTCGTGACAAAAGAGTTCAACAATCAATGCCACCAACATCGAGGTACATAAAGGGCTTGATTCTCTTGATTAAATGTCAGTTCCATACCCTCATACATCATAGAATCCAGTGGAAACATTGCAATCTTGCCAATCTTGAAATACTGAAAACTATTAAGTCTGTTGAATTTTGAATGGAACCTGTTATCCATCAAAGTTGCACTAGAATGGACTTCCAGCAAGCCGCCAAACTTTGAACATTGTTGTTCAAAATTCAAAGTTCAGAAGTTCAATCGGTCGTAAAGACCACCCTTTTCTCTCTACATTTCCATAAAAAATTGTAATAAGAGATGTTGCATGATGAACTTGTAAAAGGTCTTAGCCACCTTAAGTCCTAAGCGTGAGTTATACTCTGGAGTGTTTTTTTCACTTACTA
>JZKD02S0758769.1:371261-400625 GCA_000966675.3 Picea glauca | reverse complement strand
CCAAGAGGAGTTGTGAGTTGGTACCTCACAGGCTAGCCAGCCAAAGAGTGAGTATGAGGAGAACGTTGCCTTAGTTGGAAAGGGCAAGTTCAGAGGGAAGAAAGGCCCTAGTGGGGCTCAGACTTCAAAATGAGAAAAGAAGAAAATCTTCAGCAAGATTAAGTGTTTTCCTGTCACAAACTAGGCCACTTTGCCAGTAAGTGCCCAAACAAGAAGAAGGGTAGCAAGAAGTCACACATGGTTGCATAGACTTCAGGCGTGTGGTACATAGACAATGGCGCCTCTAGTCACATGATTGGAGTGTGGGAGTACTTCACCAGCTTGCCATGGGACATTGACATTTCAGAGGGAGTCTGGGAAGCCACTGATGGTGAGGGATGTGTTGTATGTTCCGGGCATGACTAAGAATAGCATGTCTCTTATGAAAAGGCACTCCTGCACGGGATATATATACAACCCTCATTCCTGAACCGTAATCATCTCATTATATCTCATTCTTATACACTTTACTCAATATAATATTATTTCATCCTAAATGGATTACCTTATTCTATCCTACTTAAATTGGATATTCTTATAATTGTCAAACAAGTTTGTTTGTCACAAAGAACCTGATATAAGTCTCAGCATTGGAGGATAGACGCTATGTAGTCTCATTTCAGGATGGGCAAGTGTACATCAGGCCCAAGGACTCCAAGGTTGCTAAAATGAATGGAGTCAGGCAAGAGAAGTTGTATAGGCTTCAGTTCGAGCCAGCCCGAGCATTGGTGAGTAGCACATGTGACTTGGCAAAGTTATGGCATAGGAGGATGGCGCACCTACATCATGGAGCACTCAAGGTGCTCAAGGTGATTGTGATAGGACTGTCATATTTTAGCACTGAGCATCATGAGGTATGCAAGGGGTGTACTATGGGGAAGTAGTAGTACACCAAGAGAACTTTCCGGAGTAGTTACAGCAAGACAAGAGGCATCATAGACTTGATACACTCAGACATATGTGGGCCCATGTCATCACTGTTATCCACCAAGTTGCACTAGGATGGACTTCCAGCGAGCCGCCAAAGATTGAACATTTTCATGTTCAATATTCAGAGTTCAGAAGTTCAGTCGGTCAATAAGACCAACTTTTTCACATTTTCCATAAAAAATTGTAATAAGAGATGTTGAATGATGAACTTGTAAAAGGTCTTTAGCCACCTTCGACTTAGGCATGAGTTGCTACTCTAGAGTGTTTTTTTTACTTATTAATTATATTTTGTTGTTTAAAGGCAATTTATAATTTATGAGTTTTTTCACTAAAATTCTCCAGAGCTGGAGTATATAACTCATGGTTAGGCCATAGCATGGATCTAAGTCTAGTGTCTAATGTATATTACCATGCTAAACATACTCCTAAAGTCTTATGGAAATGTGCTAAGTCCCCCTTAGGATTTTTTTATTTTTTCAGTTAATTAAATTTTTTCCGCAAAACGGGAATTTTTAATTAAAAAATAAAGTTGTATTAAAAAAGTGGTACTAGGGGACTTCATATGCCTTGGGGGTGCTCATTTTTTGACCTAGAGCACCGTCCTTATACACACTTGCAAACGTGAGCCAAGTCCTGCTCACTTAGTGTGTCCTTGGAGGCACAATGCCTAGGTTCAAAGCCCACGCTGTCACTTTGGCTTGAACCTCTTCCGTCTAGGCTTACTCCTAGGGAAGCCATGGGGGGTAGACCCTAGTTTCTAGATAAGATTTAGAGTTTAAGTTCTAGGAGTTGTTTTTTATTAGTTAAGGTTTGGGGGAGTCTAACCTATGATGCAAAGGCGGCAATGCAAGATGCAAAGGTCTCTATGTCAAGCAAGCCTTTCCCTAGGTCAACTAAGACTAATGCCTAAGGTTGGGCAAGGGGTCAACTAAATGTAAAGGTGTTTCGTTACAATATGATTACAAATTACAAAAGAATAGTTAATCCACAAGAGTGCTAGATACAAGTACTTACAATAAAGAATGCTAAAGATACAATGATACAACACAACAAGCTAACCACGTTTTGTTTAGATGTACAGGAATATGAAGAATATCAAGGAAAGAACATCAACAACACATCAAAGCCAAGCATGCCCCAATATCACTTACTCTATTGGACTGCCTCTCAATGGCAACATCAACACAATAAAGATTCACAAGGACACCTAGAAGATTTATAAATTTAAAGCACAAGTGTTCCACAATGATTAAACCACTTAGTTGATTTTACCCACAAAGCATTACTTGTGTTATGAGATCGAAAGATTGAGTTACAAGTATTAAGCCTTAAGATGTATTAGATTAAGCCAAAGTTTGATTACTTAGTGAGTTAAGGGTTCCTTAAGAATGTAAGATTTTAATTACCCTTATCAAGTGTTTCACCAAAAACCTCCTCCCCTGGTTGCCAAATGACTGTTGGATGCTCAAGAAGTATGGCAACGAGGCCTACCCTGGCTTCGTAGATCAGCACGAAAGATTGAATTTTCACGGAAAGGACGCTCCGCACCACGAGACCGTCCCCGGCCTAACACCTTCCGTTGCCCTCCTCAATCCCCGTTTTAGATGGTGAAGATGGTGGTTTAAGATACCCTATTAAGTCTATTAAGTTGATATATCAATTGGTTAGACTTTTAGGTGTATTAGAGAGTATTTAGGTGACTTTTAGTTGCCTTAAAATGATGAATTAATGCCAAAACCGAAACTTACTTCAGCTTATTAAGTGTGTTATTTAAGCATATGAATGAAGCACTTAACACATGTAAAGCAATGGAAAGCAAGCTGAAATAACGATTTAGTGTGTTACCATGATTAAACCATAAACATGAAATACCTTGTTATGAAAGATACTAAGGCACAAGGGCAAGAACAACTTGCCAAAGAATGAAAGAGAGAAGAACTCAAGTTTATACCACTTATCTTGTGTTTGTTTAAAGCATTAAGATCAAAGCATTAAGCCTGTAAGAGAAGCTTGAAAGATTAGAAGTGTACCTACACTATCAACTTATCCAACAATGTTTACTTAAGTATGATGGCAAGTGGTCTTAAGATGTTATAACATGAAAAGAAAATCACTTGCTAAACCATTAAAGCATAGATCATTTAGTGTGTTGGATTAAAGCATGTAAACAAGATAGATTATAACATGCAACTAGATCTAAGAAAGTTGATTATGCCCCAAGGGCTTAAGCTAAGGATTAATATGTGTGAGATCTAAATCTAGAAGATTTTAAGCATTAGAATTAGAAAGATCAAAACACATCACCTATCCTAGCCTTACGATTTTGGGAGTTCCTCTCCCAAGGTGTAGGCAATTATTAACTTACAAAACTTGAAAGAGAAAAGGGAAAGCTAGCCAAATAACACAATGGCACAAGGTGGAGGCAAGCCAACCGTTGTTGTGCCAATGAGGTTGTGAGGGAAGAGTGAGCAAACAAACTATTAACAAAGATGCTCACAAATCCCCACGTCCTAGCTTAGAAATGAATAAAAAGTGAGATAAAAACTTGAAACAAGCTACTCCTAAGCTCACACGTGGGAGGTAGACCGTACCAATCCCCCTCCCAAGCTTATGAGCTACTAAAAATCAGCAAAAATCACTAGATCTATGCACAAGAAGCTAGAAAAGACCAAGAAAGGGTTGAGAATTGTTACCCACTTAAAGATAAGGGTCTTTGAGTGTTGTGTGGCTATTTTAGGGCAACTTAACCCCCTCAACCTGCAAAAACCAGAAAGCTATGCTTGCTGGAAAATCTACACACAACCAACAATGTGAAGAAAAAATTATGATTTTAGGGCAGAAATTTTTCTCCTTAGAAACCAATGATAAAAATAGATTTAAGATGACCAATCAACTATGTTAAGCTAGCTGAAATATATATGGATGAACAACAATGAAAGAATGAGTAAAAGAGAGAGAAAAKAGGAGTTTATCTGTGCTTTAAGGGAGGACTCTTCCTTGAGGCATTCCCAATAAAACCCTTGAAGCCAAACCTTCAAAAACTTGACAAGATCTATGCATACAAGAAGATAATATGATTGAATATGCTAATAAGATCAAATACTTGCACCCTATCTAGCAAACCCACATATATAAATCTACAAGAATACTCGTTGTTAGATCTACCCAAGTAACACTTTACCCAAGATCTAATCTATGCAAACATCATGCCAATTCAAAACAACATTACCTCATGTGTAGCAAGAACAAAAATACTTGTTGCTCTTCCAATAATCCTCCAAAATTTTCTCCTTTATTACTCAAAATGGATCTTGGAGAAATACTTGCTCCAAAACCCTAAGAGCCATAGAATGGAAAGATGGACAAGAAAGAGAGAGAGAGAGTGGAAAACCAAGTAGCATAACAATAGCTCAAGATATGGTAAGGAAGAAGTGAGGAGAGAGATCTATTTATACTTAGAGAGGCAAACTCACCCCTCTTGGATTAATGCCAAGTGTCCACCACCAAGCACAAGCTAGAATCCCAAGGGTAGGGCGCACCATCTAGGGTTTGAGAGGTGGATGAGTGAGGGAGTGTTGGGATCAAGCAAAAGGGTAGTGGGAGTGCTAGGAAAAGTGTGCCAAGGGATATAATAAGTCTCCCCTTAATTTTTTCATTATTTTTTCACTTTTTGGAGACTTTCTAGAAGGGAGGCACACCACTCTAGGCAAAGTGACGTTTTTGCTTAATGACTAGGTGAGAGGATGATGTGAGGGTTGGAAAAGTTTAGGAAAGGTTAGAAAAAATCTCTCTCGCCTTTATCCATCTTTACATCACCCTTTTAACTCAAAATTACAAAAAGACATTTTTACAATGTCATGACTTAGCAATTAAAATTGTTGTTTTTCACTGACTGACACTCCGAGTGGACAAACCCATAGCAGAAGTTGTTCGACTAAGCTGAAACTTGGTCCATGGGTGTAGGGGGTCTCATTCCATTTCTTTTGAGCACAAATAGCCCTATCAAAAGTCCAAGGACCTAGTTTTTACAATTTTTGCTCAAAAACAATTAATTAATTAAATAATTAAACCTCCAAACTTAGGGAAATTTAATTAAAATTTAATTAATTAAAAAAAACTAATCTAGACTCAAGGGAATTCCGCGAAACTTTCTAAGATGTCTTGCATGGTCATTTACACCATCCCTAAACAATAGTTACCAGAGGATATGCCCATTAGAACGTCGTTCACCACTTTGGATGAATTATTGCAAGTGTGAGGGAAAAACTCAAGGGAAATCAATAAGGCTGAAAAGCCCAATTGATAACCTGAGGATAAAAAACCCTCAGTGAAAGGGACTCTCCCAATGATCCGATCCCAAGGTAATTGACCTAACTATGACCAATGCAGACCTATTACATTATTGACCCACGCAGGGGTGCGGAAATTCCAGCTACAAAAATAAGCATTGGGGCCTAAAATGCCCTGTAGAACCAAAATCTTTGACAAATGAGCATCTGATGATGCATCTCTTCATGGCACATGGAGTTGACCCCCTAGTTAGATAGGCAGTCAACAGGGACATCAGGGTATTACAGAGTGTTATGATGACCAGAGTAGCTAGATGGAGATTATAGCGAGTGCATGAGCTATTGAGGGGTATTTTGGGGTCTGGCTTGCATCGCTCATCTTATTTCATCGTTATGATCCATTCCGCACAGCTTGGCTTTGGTTCCGTTGCATTCCGACGATTTCCATGATTTTGAGTTATTTTGGGCTATAGGTTAATTAAATGCACTAAGGAGGTCATATTGGGCATAATACTTGGAGGAACCTCTTAATGTAATAGCTCATTGGAATCGGGAGGAACCACACTACAGGATAGAATGATGAAAAGTGACTTTCAGTGGCCAGGGAAGCCACAAGGAGAGATAAGGTGTTTTTCAGAGGTAAAAGAGTTAATTAATTAATTAATTAATAATTAATAAAGCAAAAGTCACTTTGGAGGGACAAGGTGAGAAGGAAGAATAAAAGAGAGGCAAGGGCCTCTATTCTCTCATTCATGTTGATTATCAGTTTTTGATATCTGGCTTCTAGCTAGTGAGCCCATGCCTTGGGGGTTTTGAGGGTTTTGACTTAACAAACCCTAGAGGACAACTCGGTGGTGAAAGATTCCACCTATCTTGTTCCAAGCTTGGTCTCGGGGATGCAATACTCCACCCACACCATTCTACTTCAGATCTACTCAGTTTCAGGAGAGTTTTACACCAGCCACAAGTACAGGAAGAGAGAGGGCACACCATTGAGGGTTTCCAGCAAGGAGGGCACCCCATTGATTGGAGGAAGGTTCGTTTGAGGAGGCTGAGAGGGCTTGTGGAGATTTAAGCATTTGGGTTCTTCTTGCAGGGCCTTGACCATCATTTCTAAATCATTCTGGAGGAGCTTTATGTGTCATTTGATTTACAAGAGCATTGGACGAATTGGAGGAGAGGGGCGCACTTCAGAAAGTGGTTTTACCCATTTGATAGCTCAGATCTTCACTATTTCGCTAGGGACTTCACCAGTGAGGTAACCGTGCCCCGATCTATCATTTTAGTGGTTTTGTGGAGCATTTGGAGGCCTCTAGGAGAGAGGTCGAATTATTGGTCTTCATTCATCCAGGAGGGCGCAAGCCAGCTTAGGGGTTTGTGAATTGAGTGGGTCAGAAATTCACCATTCCTTCTGAGACTTCACCCGGGGTTTTAAACTGGCCCGATCTACATTTTGGCATCTTCATTGGAGGATTTGGAGGGCTTGGGCAGTAGGGCCGAATTATTGAAGGTAGTCAGTCTTCCAGCAGGGCGTGACTTAGCCAGTCTTGGGGTTTGGCACTTCAGGAGGCAGGGACCTCAGTGTGTTGTTCATCTATTACAGTTAAGAGGGCCTTTTGAGGCTTGTAGCTTCTCTTCTTCATCTTTTTTGGGAGTTATCTCCATTTGCTATTAGATCTTAGCTATATTGTATCAGATCTACAGTTCCATTGTATCAGGGTCTTCTTCTTTATGAATAATATCAGATCTGAGATATTTTGAGTTATCACTTGTGTTGTTCATCATGCATCTGGTTGAGGTATGTCCATTGCTATATTTATGATTGATTATTGTTGCAAACACACATTAAAATCATCAGAATAACCCTAGCGCAACCTAAAGAATCATACTAAACAAAGTGTTTGACGAAATGCCACAGCCAGTAAACAGTTAAAAATACATGCAAAACGTGATGTTCCTGGCATCTTGGCTTGGGAACATTACAAACTTACTGGTGAGGTCCCTGGGGATTCGGTAAGTTCTCCGCAAGTTTCCAAACAAAGAAGTAGCCTCTAAAGAGGCCACACAACCTTTCATTAATCTACCATTAATTTACCTTAATAAAATACGCGATCTACATTGCCCACGATACCTTTAAGGCACTAGTCTTATTTACACTTTTTGCAAAGCCATATGCTTCACACTCTTTTTAAGTAATTTACTTGGAAGCAAATCTTAATTCACTTGCATCTAACAATTGTGTCTTAAGTATCCTTTTATGCAAGTGTATGTTTGATATACCTCGTGGTGAATAATTGATCTGTGTATATTTTTGCTTTATGTTGGTTAATGAAAGAATAAACTCCTAGAATCATTTCTTGTACTTAGATTAGTTCAAGCCTTAGTATATTTGTTAGGGACTACCCCCCTTGGCTTTGTTAGGAGTTGGCCTAGACGGAGCAGTCATTTACTTGGAAGCAAATCTAAATTCACTTGCATCTAACAATTGTGTTTTAAGTATCCTTTTATGCAAGTGTATGTTTGATATATCTCGTGGTGAATAATTGATCTGTGTATATTTTTGCTTTATGTTGGTTAATGAAAGAATAAACTCCTAGATTCATTTCTTATACTTAGATTAGTTCAAGCCTTAGTATATTTGTTAGGGGCTACCCCACTTGGTTTCGCTAGGATTTGGCCTAGACGGAGCAGTCATTTACTTGGAAGAAAATCTGAATTCACTTGCATCTAACAATTGTGTCTTAAGTATCCTTTTATGCAAGTGTATGTTTGATATATCTCGTGGTGAATAATTGATTTGTGTATATTTTTGCTTTATGTTGGTTAATGAAAGAATAAACTCCTAGATTCATTTCTTGTACTTAGATTAGTTCAAGCCTTAGTATATTTGTTAAGGACTACCCCCCTTGGCTTCGCTAGGAGTTGGCCTAGACGGAGGAGTTGAGGATTAGGTGACAACAACTTAACTCTCACTTGCCCCCATGGACACATCGAGTGGATTGAAGATTTCTTCCACGTCTCCCAGGTGTGTATAAGAAGGCAACAATCACCACCCCTTAGTGGGTATGAGTACTATTTCAACTTCATCGATGACCATTCCAGGAAGACCTGGATCTACTTATGAGAACTAATCTCAGTCAATTCCAAGAGTTCAAAGCTCTTGTGGAGAACCAGACGGGCAAGAAGATCAAGACATTGAGATCCGACAATGGAGGCGAGTACACCTCGAAGGCCTTCAAGGATTTATGTGCAGGTGTTGGGATAAAGAGGGAGTTGATTGTTCCATACAACCCACAACAGAACGGGATGGTGGAAAGGAAGAATAGGGCTATTGTTCGGGCTCCTAAAGCCATGTTATATGATCAAGATCTTCCTAGATTCCTATGAGTGGAGGCCTGTAACACAGCAGTATACATACAAAACAGGAGTCCTCACAAGGCGTTTGGGAGGAAGACTCTTGAGGAGGTATTCACTGGGAGGATACCATAGATTGGACACTTCAAAATTTTCGAATGACTTGTCTATCAGCATGTCCCCTCAGAGAAGAGGACAAAGCTCGAGGCCACTGCTACGAAGGGGATTTTCGTTGTTTACAGCGAGAATTCCAAGGCATATAGAGTTTACATTCCTTCCTTAAGGAAGACTGTGGTCAAGAGGGATCTGAGATTTGAGGAGGACAGAGCCTTGAGGAAAGCTCATGGCACTGGTGCAGCAGCAGTAGGGGATCAAGAGCTAGAGACTAAACCGACTAAGGATGGGCAGGTTACAGGTGCAGGTGCAGGCACAATTGATCAGATTACAGAAAAGAATGAGGAGTAGGAGGCTCCTCCAGTACAGGACACTCCTACTATTAGGAGAAGGAAGACCAGATGGGAAGAGCAGACCTTGAGAGAGGCACATGAGTATGTGGGTGCTCCTAGGACATCAGTCAGAGAGAGTCGAGCACCACAGAGATTTTCCGATTACATGGCTCTCATGAGCGAGTTGTTGAAGGTCGAGCCTTCTAGCTATGAGGAGGCATCACAACAACAAGTGTGGAGTGTTAAGAACCAAACAACTGAATACAAAAGCACCACAATAGATATAGAAGAAAAATATGCAAAATCTCTTTTATTACTATCAAACCCTTAGGGTAGGGCAACAACATACAATGGATCCTATTATGGAAGGGATCCTCTCATGTTCACTTGCCTCTTCGAGGGGGCATGCTCCTATTGAGATACAACTCACAATACAATATTTCTCTTCATATCACATTACATTGCTTGAACCCCTTTATATAGTGTTACCATCACCCAAGAACATTCTAGAGGAATTTTCTAGAAGTAGAACCTTCTAAGAAGTCCTCTTACATTTATTATATCTAACTACCCATTTATTATATCTAACTACCATAGTGGAACTTATTTAATAATATAGTGGACCTAGTCCACCTTACATTGAACGGCCTCCACTATTATCACTATGGGCCCTCTGACCCCCCCCCACTACCTCTCTAGCTACCTAACATTCCATCCCCCTTATGAAAGCGTTGTCCTCAACGCTTGATGTATAACCATATACCAGGGTCCCATGGATAAGTGTGGACCATAGTGCTGAAGTAGACTAGAGAACCAGGGTCCCATTGAAAAATGGAAGCCACCATGCTGAAGTAGTCCAACTGTCATTGTAAACCAGGGTCCCTTGTCCAATTGCTCTTGTGAACTCCACACGAAAGATATTGACACCCAATAACCAACAGAAAATGATGCTCCCCATACTGACACCTATCATGTGGATCCAAATAAGAATATTCATCCACATAGTGGGAAAGGGTCAACGCTGAATCTGGACGAAACAATACCGTTGTAGAATATGCAGGATGGACACTGGTAATCATAACTAGCTCGTGATGTGTCACATTGATGTTCTCTACCGAAGGTGGAGTAGAGTTATCAAATAAAAGATGGAAGTGGTTGTCATCCCAGAAATGACAACCATCCATATACCAATCATCATAATCATCCTCCAAATCATACCAAGCATACACTTCTTGATGATATTCATTCATGATGTCTGCCATAAGATATCTCTCTTGAAGGAGAGCCAATGACTGTTGACTATTGTGATGACTATCTTTGATGCCTTGTAGGTGGTCATGCATATCGGCTTTGACTGCTTCAATCATGTGTAGAATTTCCTCGAGTTGAGAGTGCATATCCATTGGAAACACCACATATAATATACCAAAAGAAAACTCTTAAAATGATTTATCCAATGGCACTAATCTGGTAGCAATCTAAGCAACCTATGACAAGTTATGAACTCTACAGTAAATAGAACAAACCCAAAAAAATAGAACAATAAATTACAGCATAAAATCTCGGCTCTTTCCAAAAAAACACTGAAAAACTGTTGAATTTAAAATGCTCATAACTTTACTTCCCGAACTCCGTTTTGGCTTTATTTGTTTTTGAAATTGAGTATTTTTCCGAGAGGAATTCAAATACCCAATTTGTTTTGCCAAATTCAGCTCACAAAGCTTCAGATCTGAACCTGAAGTGCGCCACCCTCTTTTTCTTTCCTAAAAAAATTCTACAAAAAGAGCAAAAAATCTTCCCTTCTTTGGCCAAGGAAGGTGCTCTGATACCACTTGTTAAGAACCAAAGAACTGAATACAAAAGCACCACAATAGATATAGAAGAAAAATATGCAAAATCTCTTTTATTACTATCAAACCCTTAGGGTAGGGCAACACCATACAATGGATCCTATTATGGAAGGGATCCTCTCCTGTTCACTTGCCTCTTCGAGAGGGCATCCTCCTATTGAGATACAACTCACAATACAATATTTCTCTTCATATCCCATTACATTGCTTGAACCTCTTTATATAGTGCTACCATCACCCAAGAACATTCTAGAGGAGGAATCTTATAGAAGTAGAACCTTCTAAGAAGTCCTCTTACATTTATTATATCTAACTACCATAGTGGGCCTTATTTAATAATATAGTGGACCTAGTCCACCTTACATTGAATGGCCTCCACTATTATCACTATGGGCCCTCTCCCCCCCACTACCTCTCTAGCTACCTAACATTGCTACCGCTCCAAATACAATACTTCTCTTCATATCCCATTACATTCCTTGAACCCCTTTATATAGTGCTACCATCACCCAAGAACATTCTAGAGGAAAAATCTTCTAGAAGTAGAACCTTCTAAGAAGTCCTCTTACATTTATTATATCTAACTACCATAGTGGGCTTTATTTAACAATAAAGCGGACCTAGTCCACCTTACATTGAATGGCCTCCACTATTATCACTATGGGCCCTCTGCTGCCCCCCCCCCCCACTACTTCTCTAGCTACCTAACATGGAGAGATGCCATGGTGGAAAAGTATGCTTCCATCATGAAGAATGATGTATGGGAGGTGGTGCCCCAGTGAGAGGGGAAATCGGTGATTGGCTTGAGATGGATCTACAAGATCAAGCACGCTACAGATGGTAGTGTGGAGAAGTTCAAAGCCCGCTCTGTGGCTAAGGGGCTCTCTCAGAAGGAGGGAATCGATTATGATGAGACATTCACCCCAGTGGCGAGATATACCTCGATCAAGGCCATGATCTTGATTGCAGCAGAGATGGGGTGGAAGATCCACCAAATGGACGTGAATACGACCTTCCTCAATGGCATCATTGAGGAGGAGGTGTATATTGAGCAATCGGAGGGTTTTTAGGTGCATGGTAGGGATTCCTATGTGCGCAGGTTGAGGAGAGCCTTGTATGGGTTCAAGCAGGCTCCCATAGCGTGGTACTCACGGATTGACAGTTACTTGCATGGGAATAAGTCACAGGGTTAGTTGAACCTAAAGCTTGAGATTCGAAATTCGGCAAACCTCAAAAAAAAAATTGAGGTTCGTCGAACCTGAACGAACTCGAACCCGTGCCCGAATTTGAAACATAGGACAAATTTGAAGGAGAATTTTATTGAGGTTTGGGACAAGGTTCGATTAGGGTTCAATATATATAGTCGAACCTCATCCAAACCTTATTGGAAAATTCAAACCCAAATCGAACCTAATCGTTCTCAAACCCGAACGCGAAACCGAACCATGTGACCTAGGCAGGGGATGGACTTCACCAAGAGTGAGGCAAACTCCAACCTCTATTACATCATAGTTGGAGGTGAGTCGCTCATTATTGTGTTGTATGTGGACGACTTGTTTCTTACAAGTTCAGAGAAGCTCATTGCAGAGTGCAAGAGAGATCTTGCTTTGGAGTATGAGATGAAGGATTTGGGGTTGATGCACTACTTTCTGGGGTTAGAGGTGTGGCAGCAAGATGGTCAGACTTTCCTTGGACAAGGGAAGTATGCAGTGGAGATCCTGAAGAGATTCGGGATGTTGGATTGCAAGCCTATGTCTACGCCCATGGTGACCAACTAGAAGAAGCTAGATGCTTCCAGATCAGAGGCAGTGGACCCTACTCTTTACAAACAGTTGATTGGCTCTCTGATGTATCTTGTCAACATTGGACCATATGTATGCTTTTTCGTGAACACACTCAGTCAGTTTATGGTTGAGCCGAGGAGGTTGCACTGGGTGGCAGCAAAGCATGTTCCGAGATATCTAGGTGGCACGGTCGATTATGGGTTGAGTTATATCCAGGGAGATGGGGTGAAGCTGACAAGCTTTACAGATGCAGATTGGGCAGTCATCACGGTGGACAGGAAGATTACTTCAGGTTGTTGTTTCAGCCTGGGATTAGGATTTGTTTCCTGGTTCATCAAGAAGTAGAAGTTGGTGGCGTTGAGCTCTGCTAAGGCAGAGTACATGGAAACTAGCTTAGCATCATGTGAGGCCATTTGGCTTCGTAAGTTGCTCATCGGTTTGTTTGGCCAGGAGTTGGATGCGACTGTCATTCACTGTGACAATCAGAGTTGCATTAAGCTCTCTAAGAATCCAGTGTTTCATGACAAATCCAAACACCTAGAGATCAGGTTTCACTTAAAATTGGTGAGAACTATTGGAGGAACTGATTCCCCTAACATCTGAACCAAATCCTAACTTAGGATCCAACTCCTTACTGACAGGATCGTGATCCTATAACTGAAAACAAATCCCTCAACAAAATCAACCAAATCATGAAGAATTGGATCCAAACCATCAGTTCCTCGATTCCTTAACAATTTGGATCTGGGTACGAGGCTAGGAAAGCCGAATCTAGTAACTCTAGTTTTTACACTTAATCCTATCAGTGAGGAGGCTCTTTGTTTCAAAGGCTTCACGACATGAGCTTCCTTGATTCTCCCATCGTGGTTATCAAAACACTCTATCAAACTATTATTGCTAGGATTCGCACTTTTAAGGCTTTTCTAATTTCATCAAGAACATGATTGGTGTGAAGCAAGGTTCCCCTTGTCACTGACTTTGTTTAGGACATATATTGATGAGCTAGATGTTGACCTTAGGAAGGACACACATGGTAATGATGGTTTCCTTCTGCATTGGGTCCTGATTTCTCTTCTATTATATGCAGATGGAATTATCCTCTTAGCATCCTCCCCTGAGGGTCTAGAAAGGCAACTTGATGCCCTTGTTGAAATCTATGACTGCAAGCAATTGATGGTGACCCTTAGAAAGATTAAAATCATGGTCTTTAATGCTTCTAAAAATAGCATATCAACTTTTCATTTCTTTTTCAAAGATGTGAGAATGAGATCACCACAATTTACACTTATTTGGGAACCCTTTCTAAAGGCTCTAGGTTCAATTTGAGGCATGCTACCCAACCCTGACTAAATAAAGGGTATGGGTCTCTCTCCATGCTTAAGTGCCAATGTTTCCACACACACTTATAGGACATCTAGGCTAAGATGCATCTTTTCAACACGATGATCAAGCCAACTATTCTCTATGGAGTTGATATTTGGGACTCTAGCTTACTACCTATTGATTGGGCCCGCATTAAGCAAGACCTCTCATGTTGTAACAGATGGTCCAATGCATGCACACAGTCCCACAAGCCACTATGTAAGCCAAGTTTGGTGCCCATCCCATGTGCCTTGGGAGCATTTTCAAATTGGTTTCCTTTCTTCATAGGGTTCACTCCATGGTCGATTCAGGATTAGGGCATGACAGGTACCCTTACCTCGCACTTTGTTATTTGATGTATATTGCCTCCACCCTCTCAAGTTGAAGAAGAATTTGGTTCTCCGAAGCCTCCTAACTTCTTCAATCTATTAGCATATCCATCAAGAGTTTGCTCCCCCCTCCCTCACATCAACTATTTCGTGGATACTCCTAGTCGAATTCTTCCTCTTCATCAAGAGATCAACAGGTAAATCAAACAACATTTACCAAGAGTAAATACAAGCTACTTTGATCTCCCCTTCATAGGTCGTTGGTCCTAATATGGCCTTCTACTTAGAGCATGTGTATAGATAAGGGGGGATCTTATCGTGCGGCTTGAGTATACCCGTTTTCACTAGTCTCATGCCCTTGGGTTCCCTCTCAAGCAGATCAGCATAGATTCTTATAAATTGAGTCTGAGTGCTATATCCCATGAGAGGAGAGGATTTGTCAGCTACGCCATTTGCAAGAGGTGCACTTTGAGGAGAATTTCATTTTCATATGCCCCATCTACTATGAGATCGAGGGGAGATACAACTACTTTTTCATGATTCATGGAGATCCATATCCATCTTCATTTGATATCCTGACTAGAGGTGTCTAGTTGTTTACATTCATGAGGCTGACTCTCAAATGACAGAACCTGCAGCGTGCTTCCAGACCTCAGGCCATTAGATTGTTGCCCCCTTTTTTCAGCTGATTTCAGCATTTGGTGATGTTAAGAAAATGTAGATCCTCTGATGGGTAGCACAACTGACACCAAGTCAATGAGACCACACACAACATATCACTCCCTTGTTGATCGAGTGTTTCCCACAAGAACTAGGGCTCACATCACAAGATTCTTTTCTTCCACCTCGAATGCTAGGAGAAGGTCTACTCATGTTTCTTAGATGCCTCCTAAAATCATCCAACCAGGTCCTCTCAGCCCTTCATACTCTCCAGATGGCATCATTAGACAATGCATCAGTCCTATAGCTTATATTTTGTCCCGCAGCTTATATTTTGTCCTCCTCACCCTCTTCCTCTTGATCCTGTATTACGTACCTCTAGTTGATCTCTTGCACTCTCTTCTTTCCCCTTCTTTGATGAAATATTTAATTCATGTTTTCTTGTTTGTTCCTTTCGTATTTTGTTTTATGTGTTATCATTTATGCTTACAGGGGAGATTGGGCACCCCTACAGATTGGCATTACTGATTGTACTTTCTAGTCCCATTGACCTTTCTTTTGATCATTCGTTGGACATTAATAAAATTATCTTATCTTTATCTAATCTATGTTTAGTAAAATATTGTCCTGCAATTTCTCAAATTTGTTGAATAATAGGTGTTCATTTCATAAGAACCACACAAAGATCTCTTCCATGTAATCAGCAAATTACCATGCCTGGAGGTGTTGAAGGCTACCTGAATATGCCAACTTATAGAAACTTATGGCCAAACAAGCTCAAAAAAGATCAGTACAAGATGAAGTCTGCATCATATCCTATCAGAAATTAGAGTATTAAGTTATAATTGTCCAAACAAGTTTCAATATTACAAGTGGTACAGAAAGACACCTAAATTTCCTGTTTTTAATACCAGTAATTGACGCTGTCCAGGTTGCACAAAAATTCAATATCTAGGATCTAAAACATGCCGAAAGAAATCACCTGTCTGAAAAGAACCCAAGTGTAGCATGCATCATGGACAGTCTGGGAGATTCCCAACACCCGCCATGTTGATTTCAGAAGCTCAAGAATTTCTTCAACTTCCTACATACAAGTATACCTGGAAACGTTATTCATTCAAAGGACATTAAAATGATCACTACACATTGGCCCTAAATTTGCTAGCAATAACTAATATACAATTATAAAATCTGGAGGAAAAAAAACCATGTTAAGCTGGCCATAGAGGCCTAGGATATCCATTGAAGAGTTAATAATCCCATGACATAGGTTATAAGTGGTGTTGTGTGTGGAAATGGTTATACCGTTATACTCTTTGAATTGATCTCACGACCACCTACTAGCAAGAACCATTAGGAACCATCTCATCAAACCAAGCTTTATTATACTAAGAAAAACATCATATAAGCAAGATAAGTCCAGGCAACTCACCTCCATTATCTTTCCTTCATTCATGATATCAAAAACACTGCATAGAAGCATCTCATAAAGCCGAACATTCAAGTGATAACCATCAGCCCAGTGACAAAACTCTCCCATCTGGTCTCCTTCTCTTGCTCTTTCTGCAAGTAGACTGACATATCCCTGAAGAGCTCTCAAGGCTTCAACATATGTTTCCCCAGAAACAGTTGCCTCCTGAAAAGGAATGGAGGATAAAAACTGGAGAATCAAAGATACACAAGTGAAAAGGGAAGAAGAAACTTTAGATTGAGAACTTTTAATTCTAGAGTAGCAGCAGAAATAAGCCATCTGTTCAGACCAAAACGTTATACCAGTTATGTGCAATGAAACTAAACTAACACTGTCTATTTACCTAGAAAGCCTAAAATAACATATTAAAAGACTTTACCATATAACAGCATTTCCTAGTAGAGTGATGCACATAGACAACTGGTCAAACTTCTTGTTACAGATGTCAAGCATACCAACTTATGTGTATGATTCGATGCAAGAAGGCAATGGCAGAGGTGGAGATGGAAATGTACCACAAGTTTGTTTTCAATGGCTCTCTAGTTAGGCCCTAATAAATGCATAGCATGAATGTTGTGGCAGGAGAAAAGGTCATCACTCATGTTATCTCATCTCTATGAAATATGTCCCTTTCTTCCAGGTTATCTCATTGCCCAATGCAAACCCTAGGGTTATCATATCACTAAAGATTCCAGAGTATTCTGTACTCACATTGCATATTACTTCTCAACGCTAACTTCTGTCTTTCAGATGAAATAAGACCACTTAATTCATTACAATAGAATTACAAACATAGATACCCTTACAAAGAGAAGGGGAAAGATATTAGAAGAAACCCACATCAACTTTCTAAACTGTCAAATCCTTCAATATGCCGTTATCCAGGGAGGATAAGATTGGGAGGAAGTTCTGTACAACAAAGATTCCTTTCAGACTTTACACCTCCAAAGATTCTGAAGGTTTTAACATTTAATAACCTTCAAGCTATTGAAAAGTTATTTCTCTACTTCGACTTTGAAGGTTTACTACACCAATGTCTGCCCACAATGAGTAATAGTACACCCTGTCCTCAGCAAGTAAAAGCAATACCCCCTCCATGAAGGCAATGAGTACGCATATGAGAAAATTACAATAATAACAGCTTCTGCAATATGTAGATATCATTCCCTAGAACAATGACACATGCATACAACATGACAAGACAAGTCTATAAGATTATTTCGAAGCTTATGATATCCAGATTGAAATCGATCTTAACCAGGGTTATATCTGAAGATCTATTCCATCTCCTCTTTAATAGAAAGATCCACAATGCTGTAAGATTAGCCCAGGAAGGAATGCACTCAATAAAATTGGACAAAATTCCAGCAGTAGTCATGAAAATAGATCTGGCAAAAGCTGATGATAAAGTAAACTGGTTATTTCTAAGACTGCTCCTGATTCAAATTAGGATGAACCTGCAGAGGGTAAATTGTATCATGGGATGTCTCTCTTTGGCATCATTTGCAGTTCTCATAAATGGCTCTCTTTCAAGTTTTTTCAATGCTTCAAGAGGGCTCAGACAGAGGTGCCCATTATCCCCCTTCTTGTTTCTCCTGGTCGCTGAGGGACTACGTAGGTTGATAAATGAAGCAAAGAGAGAAGGTTCAATTAGAGGTATAAAGGTAGAAGGTCCAGTAAACTTATCTCATCTTCTTTTTGTAGATGATGTCAAGCTATTTGGTTCAAGGTCAATCCAAGCGGTGGGTAAAATCAAAGAAGTTTCAGTCCTTTATTGTAAGACAACAGGGATGGAAGTAGATGATCAAAAATCTTATATCCTCTTTAGTGATATAGGAGAAGACTTGGAAAGGCAGATTGCTCAGATCATCCCCCTTACACCCAGTCCCTTTGACAAAAGAATCAAGTACTTAGGTTTTCATTTAAAGCCAAATGATTATAAATTCTTAGAATGGTTGTGGCTGCATCAGAAGATTGAAGATAGTGACAAATTGGTGTTATAAATGGTTGT
The DNA here is from genome assembly GCA_000966675.3 of Picea glauca. Classification (NCBI taxonomy): domain Eukaryota; kingdom Viridiplantae; phylum Streptophyta; class Pinopsida; order Pinales; family Pinaceae; genus Picea; species Picea glauca. The sequence goes on along the minus strand of JZKD02S0758769.1, from coordinate 382,100 downwards.
CCCGAGGGGGCAGATTGATCTTAGTAAAATCTGTGTTGGAAAGCATACCAGTGTACTGGTTGTCTTTGGGTCATATTCCAAAGGGAATGCTGGACAATATCTAGAATAAATGGTTTAGTTTTTTGCGGATTGGAAAGCAGGAAGTGTTAATTTCCTTTAAACTCAGCAAACAGAACTTATTGCCAATAATTTTAATCACGCAGAAATTAACTTATTGTTGAAATTTAACTTCTGAAAATTATGCAAGTAATTTACAGCTGAGTTCTTTTAACTAAAATGCACAGCAGAAGTAAATGTAAACCAAGCACATAAAATATAGACACCAGAAATACCCTGGAAACCCGAGTGTGGGGAAAACCAGCAAAGGAGGGGCTTTATTGGCTTTGTAGGAATTAATTTACAGCAACAGAATATTCAGAAATTTCTTACAGCCCAGCAAACTAGGCCTGCTTTTTCGGCCCTGATTTTTCAGCCCTGCTTTTTTGGCTTCTATCTCTGCTGGAACGGCCTGCACTCAGCTCACTTCCTCTGATGCTAAGTCACCCTTTGTCACTTTGCAGAATCAACTTCCTCTTGCTCATCCAGCGCCCTCACTCGCCAGCTCAACACACAATGTGTTATGTCCTTCACCCTCAGCCTCCTTTTATCATTCTAACTCAGCTTTTCTTGAATCTTCTAGAAACCTCCAGAAATTAACTTTAGTGAATTATTAATTTCTGCAAAAAAGTTACTTTTCAAAAATCTGAGTGAAAAGTCATTTAAATGACTTTTAATTTTTTTATAAGTTAATGTTGGAAACGCAATCCGTTAGGGTTACGCGCTTGACGGAATATGAAAAGTCAAGCTATTGTAACGGTAATCAGAAGTCCAAGAGACCCTTGGAAGCTGAACCAAAGGATCATAATCATGTATATATGATGTATCATATCAAGTAATAAATGCATTCACGTTTATCTTTGTCCATGAGTCCAACATTGGTATCAGAGCAACTATAGTTCTTAGGGCCTGATTATCCTATGGTAGTTTTCCATAGTTGATTTTCCATGAGGGTTTTCATTTTCGCCTGCAAAAATGCCCCACTTTGATCTGTCATTCTAAGGTATGTCCCCATGCACAGAAAACGTTCCTCTGCCAACCTGCATTACTGTGCCTGCTAGCCTGTCTGCCATCTCTGCTATCTGGTTATTCTCTGCGCCCATCTGAGCCTCTGCCTAAGTCTGCCAGCGACCTGTCTGCACAGGCATTAGGGTTTCCTGTATTCCCCTTTTAGAAATCCTTGCTATCACTCCAGATTGGTTAACGTCCTCTAAGTTATTCTTCCATCTGCATTACTTGGAATTTAAGTTATGCGTGCTATCTTTGTCGTAAGCAACTGCTAGTTTTCATATCTGTTTGGCGCCGACCATACTGCAAGAAATTGAAAGGTGACATGGGTGCTTCAACCATGCGCCTCCTGGATGACCTCTAGAGCAGCCTTATTCGTGCCATGCCCATCTACTGTACTTGAATATGAAGCGATCACGTCCAGAACTTTATCCTGTCTTGCTTTCCGCAACTCATACTCTTGCCCGAATTGTTTAGATTCCTCAATGCGCTCATAGAATTCACTTCGCATTGTATCCTATGATGTTGAAGAATCAACATTTATCCCCATTCCATCTGGTACTCACTCAATCTTCTCTGCCAATGCCAAGACCACTGCCAATGCCAAGACCAAATCACTACGTGCAGCAAGTTCTTCATTTGAAAGCCCTTTGAACTTTTTTCTCACACAGTTTCTGCAATTTCGATATTTCCTCCTGCGGTCTGACCTTGGTCCACCGAATTTCAGCATTGATAATCATTGCCCTGTTCTTCTCATTTGCCGCATCGTTAGATTTTGTGAGAGCCACCTCTATGTCGGCTTCTACGACGAGTTGCAAGTGAAGACGACGAGCTAAAAGAAGTTGAACTGAAGAAAGACGTGTTGAGAGGCGATCTAGTCTTCTTTTACGCTCTTTATCCCCAGCCATCACCTCCACAAACGTTGTACGTCCCTGCTGTGTGCCGGCGCCTGCGATTTCTCTCACAGAACGACCTCAATGGCCATTTGATCCACGGGTTTTATTTATGCTTTGTTGAAGCGCTCGTCTATTTTTTTAAGTTCTCCATCGTTTCTCCATAATGAACCGGGAATAATCAAAGTGGGCAGAATTTGGATAATCGAGCTACACACCAGCACGGTGGAAAGCTCTCTTTGTAGAAGGTTCGTAAGATTCTCTGTGGACACCAAAGAGGCAGCTATCTCTATTCTCAAAATGTCTGAGATGGTGGTGGTGGCAACAAATCGTCAATGTTCTTAGTTGGATGCCAAAGACAACGCTGCAACGAATCCTTTGCTATCTAGTATCATTTTACTTGATTAAGTAAATGAATCGACTACGCATTGAGATAATCGAGTTACATGTCATCATGGTGGAAAGCTCTCTTTGTAGAAGATTTGTAAGTGGTAACTTGCTCATGTAGTTGAACTTATAAAGGAGGTATAGGGATTAAGGATGGATGTATGTACATGGAAAGCTTTTCATGCAAATGTGGAATGTTTAAATAATGTTAGATTGCAAAGATGCAATGGCAAAATATTTGAGGTGGATTTTGATAGTGTCTCTAGGTGACAATGTCATGCAATCTTTGCCGTGCATTTGAAATTGAGCTCGTGTGTACACAATGTTATTGATCTTGTTTCCTTGAATAGTTCATTGCGGTCTTGGTCTTGGACACGAACATTCTTTTGTTATACTACATTCATCGTATGCTTTGATCCATATGCATGTGCTCCTCTTTACCAAACAGATCCATTTCTTCTACATATCTAGTGATAAGTTATGGCAATTAGGACAGTGATCTCTTTTGAGAACAGTTTTCCTTTCAAGGAGTCCCAGAGCACATCAGTGTAGCATGTCGACAGCTCCACTTGTGTTCAAAGTTCAAACAACACATTCAATCTTGAAGATCATTTCAAATCGAGGTATACTTGCAGATAGTCTCCTTGTAAGTTAACTTGTGTTTTTCTGTAAACGGGTGCATTTTCAATAGAACCCAACACCCTCCATTGGTTGCTTGCATTTTTTAGTCTGATTGTAAAGTGTAAAGTCTGGGTGGACTTGCAAGAAACTCATGACGTCTATTTCTGATCCATGGCTTGAGTTGAGGAATTGTTAAAGTCACTGAACACTCTAATCCTCTCCTCTCTGGACAATACAGTCACCATTTTGCAGTCTATTTTAACCTGCTTGCAAGTCACGCAAGCCAAAGTAGCACTACTGCAAACTCAGAATCGACTTCTTCATGACGCACTTGAGATAAAGAATATTTGACAGCATTCTAAACCAGTCCTTGTTCAGAACCCTATCTTCGAAGATGATGAAGATGATGTCACCTATTCAAACCAACAGCCAACACAGCAACAACTCAGTGAGACAGCTCCAGATTCAAGTGCAGATGAAGTTCAACTTCCACTTTCCAAGCCAATCATTAGACCTTGGGAAGAAATCAAGCAGAACAAGCATAGAACAAGTATCGGATATGAAAAGGATGTCACCTTTCATAATCCGGATTACACCAAACCGATCCAGTTTTAGAGTGTTGGAGTGCTACAAGATAGTTCACATTCACCTGCGCCAGTTCAAGAGCAGATTTCGATATGCCAACATCGTCAGCAAGTTGGCCACATTGAAGATCAATGCTTCAATCTTCATCCTTGCAAGCATTGTGGAAAACACAATCATCATTAAGACAGATGTTTTAACAAAAAGAAATCTGCAAGAGTAAAGAACCCACTATGGGTGGATGACTTCTTGGTGATGGTCATCAATAGTCAAGAAGATATCTCAGTCATATTGACAAGACCATTCTCGAGTATTGATGCATCTTGCAGTGAAAGGATTTGCATCTTCTCACCTTGTCCCTTACATGGGGGAACAACATCATCGATTGACAGTCAGGCTTCTAGTTTCGAAGTCTCATCAATCGAGCAATAACAAGCGAGCGTGATTGGTTTGCGGTTTTCCTTAAACCACTACTTAGTAGATGACATACAGTTTATGCTAGACAACGATTTGTGGTTTTCCTTAAACCTCCACTTGGTAGAAGACTTTCAGCTTCTTCTACATCACAGTTTATGGTCATCTTTAAACCAGCATCGAGAGCACTTCCAATTAGCAGAATACATCAACTTCCAAATTCTAGCTAACTTAGGAAATGTTCTGGGAACCATTGAATCTAAAGCGGGGTTCCAGAGTTTGTGATCATCCTTATACCACCAGATCGGTTTGTGGTCTTCCTTAAACCACCACCACCATTTAGTAGAAGACATCATCTTCTGCTAGCCATTCGGTTTGTGGTCATCCCAAAACCACCAGATTCAGAGAGCACATTCATCCATCAGCAACTGCACACCTTCAGATTTCAGCTGCCCACTTTCAGATATCAGCGCTCACCTTGGACTCATATACACCCCTTCGGATTAAGGGGGGCGGAATGTTGGAAACGTAATTCGTTAGGGTTACGTGCTTGACGAAATATGAAGAGTCAAGCTATTGTAACGGTAATCAAGAGTCCAAGAGACCCTTGGAAGCCGAGCCAAAGGGTCATAATCATGTATATATACTGTATCATATAAAGTAATAAATGCATTCACGTTTATCTTTGTTCGTGAGTCCAATAGTTAAAACTTAGGATAAAATTAATAAAGTTGATCTGGGTATTTAATTGTGTCCATCAGCTAACCTTGGACACATAGGCTTAGTTGAGACACCTTCTGAGCTACCAAATTAACACTCCCTCTTAGCAAGTAAGGTGTTATGCACCACTCCAAACTTGTCTTTGAAAAAGACAAACTTGCCTTTCATCAAGGCCTTCGTGAGAATGCCTACCACCTGCTCTCCTATAGGAACATATTGTAGCTTCACTGTCCCCTTCTGTACACAGTCCCTGATGAAGTGAAACTTGATCTCTATGTGTTTGAATTTGTCACGAAACACTGCATTCTCAGAGAGCTTGATGCAGCTCTAATTGTCACAGTGAATGACAATCGCATCCAACTCCTGGCCAAACAAATCAATGAGCAGCTTACGAAGCCAAATGGCCTCACATGTTGCTAAGCTAGCTACCATGTACTCTGCCTCAGCAGAGCTCAACGCCACTGACTTCTACTTCACGCTGAACCAGGAAACAATTCTCGATCCCAAGCTGAAACAACAACCTGAAGTACTCATGTTGTTCCCTTGTTGAGCACCCAGCACTTCCTCTTGGTTGAAGGGATAAGGATTTGGGGTAGTAACATAGCTTAGGCTTGCAACTTTCGCATCTAATTTCCCCTAATCTAAAGAGAGACCTAAAAATCTATTAAAAGTAACATACACACATTGCAACACTTTCAACTCACATTTTCTAAATTTCAAGTTTTGTCATTCCTTTACTTTCAAGCAATTTACTTTTCAAGCAATCACTTTCAAGTAATTTCATTTCATGTGAATAACTATTTTCAAAGTATTTTTCATTTCAAGTACTCTTTATTTATTTGAACATAATTCTTTAAAGTATAAAGTTGTCTTTCAATTCATTGTATAGATATCTCATAGATTTGCTTCATTTTTGTAGAAGTATATTGCTTTGTATATATATATTTCTTTTGTGTATATTGGAATAATTGGGATTGGATAATCTTTAGGCACTGGTCTAATTCTTGTTTTGTTAAGTAAGAGGTTTGCTTGTCATTGAAATATTGCATCAATGATAACATGGTGTCTCACCAGAGTTTTTAACAACTTGCTTAACTTCTTCTCATTGTCCTCTAGTAATGATGGACTTGAAATTGGACTCTACCCTCAATTGTAGAAGGTGATCATGGAGGAGATATATCTTCTTCCTCCTCCTTGCTTTTATCTCTTCTTAAAAACATTTCTTACATATGTGATTGTTGTTCCCATTTGCCCCATCATGCTCGAGATATCTTCTTCCTCTGCTTCATCCTAGTTCTCTCTATATCCTCCCCCCTCACTTTCTTTTTCATGTTGGGAATCCATCTCCCACCTTACTGACTTCAATATCAGCTTCAGATTCCTCATCATCAACAGTTACAATTTCTACAATTAAATTCATCCACTTTCATGGCCTCGGAAATTGTACCTTTGTCCTCGCTCCTTGGACTGTGTGTTCCTTTTCAACAATGCTTATCCTCCACTTCTGCCAAATATGCAAAATTTAGTTGTAATGGTGGGAATATTGCTACAGTCCCCTCCTGTTGAATGTAGCACTTGTAAATATATCAAGTGAGGTAAACTGTCAAATTCAATCCACTAATTGTTCATGACAATAACACATCCCAGTAACTCTTCATTCTCTTTGATAAAAACTGCGCCAAGTTGTACATTTTCCTATGCAATAGAACCTTTACAAATGGAATAAATCCAATTGGAACACCATTGCACCATTGTTCCCCCTCTAGTCATGAATATAATAAGGATACTATAAGACGAAGTGTTAAATTTCAGACCATGGTAAGCAGATTCTGCACTGAGATGAAAAAACCTAAACCTAAGTAGCTTAAAAACTGAAAACCTCAATCAAAACAGCAATTTCTGAATACATTAATTTACAAACCCACACTGCCACAAATTGCGAACAGAAAACACTCAATGCAGAACTCTCAACACTGCATCTAACTTCTATTTTCTGAACAATGAAATACACTGCAATAGCTCAAAAATAAAATTCACCAACCAACACAGTGGTAAGCCCTGCATCTCCTTTATAGAATAGGAAGCGGAAGAGTGCAATGAATCTGGACACATGCAGAAACCACTCGATTTGACTGTGTCCAACCCTAACCCTAATCTCATCACCTAGTGTGTCCTGGCATCGACAAGAGTGTCATGTAAAAAGTGCCTCAACAGGAGGATGAGCTGAAGCATGCATGCATGCCCTCCTTGAGATCTGCTCTCTCTACATAAAACTGGAAAAACTCCTCAAGCATGTGTGCACTAGCTAATTATGGAAATGCATGCAGAACTGAACTGAGTCTGAACCAAACTAAAGACTGGACTGAACTGAGTCTGAACTAGAGACTGGTGCAGGCATGCATGCACCCTCCTAACTCACACGCACATAACAACAGCTGACCTCCCAAAGCAACTATTGGTGTGCCTGGTTCCATCAATCATCAAAGCTGTGCCTTGCATCCCGAGGTATGGATCTGCTGTCACTACTGAGCCATGAGGAAGAAGAAACAACTACAAGCAACCAGGTAAAACTCTAACACAAAGGGCATCTATTCTTATTAGATTTGTTCACTTCACCCCTTGATCGCCATGTTTATGCTTTCCCCAAAATCATCAATCAATCATATTTCTTTATCAGTTCTACCTTCCAATGCTTCTCACTGTGGACTGTTCTTGCAGATTCACAAAGGGAATAGTCATACCATAGTTTAAGACTACTTGCTTATAACAAGTTTTATTAGTGGATGTTAATGGAAGTTTTAGATACAATGAATGCAAAACCTGTAACAAATCATATCATCTCTATTCAACTCCATGAAATTAAAATATAACTAATCTTCATAGCATCATATCAAAATAAGGATTTTACAAATCTATTCATTATTGACAAAAAATAGGCATAAAGAAAAAAATCAGAAAGGAAAATAAATAACTATAAATTCCAAAGTACCTAGAGAAACTTTTGAATTTCCTACTTTGATAGACATAATTTATAGGTTTCTTAAATATCACTGCCCTCCCTGTCAAATATGATAATGGAATAGGAAAAAAAGCACGACTTTCACAGTTTAAACTGTGCATGTTTTGTAGGATAGAGCTCAACTTTGTAAATATTTTCTTCTCCCGTGTCAATTTAATGAAAAATGGGAAGTTCAAGTCACATTACCTTTGCTTCTTCAACCTTTGCAATAAGAAACCTCATTTCAGATCCAACCTTATCAGGCTCTTCCAGACTTATTGCAGGGTGGACGAGAATACCTTCCTCCAATAAATTTAACTAGCATCAAAAGCACTTTATCAGAGCTCATAAAAATTATTGCAGCTCAAACATTGCCACCATTTTGAATATGTTAAAGACTTCTATTGGATGGATGCAAACAAAAATCAGTTTAGATTGGATATATGCTAAACCATATCAAAGAAAGAATATAACCACTGAAACACTGTTGTTGAGTTTATCTGATGAAATCTTGAATGGAAAAAGTACTACATTAAATTTTGAAAGATGGGAAGATGTTGATCATTAGTAACATCAACTAATTATAACCAGTAATTGTGTTGGGAAGCAGCCAAACCTGTCGTTTCCTCCAACGGTAGTATTCTTTCATGTCTTCAAAATCATTGGGTGACACCACAAATAGGAATTCCAAAGGAATCAAAAGAGTATCCATCCTTTTTCCAACCTTTCCAGTAGCAGCCCTTAATAGGGCTTCCCTTGTACGTCTATCCATGGATTTTGAGATCTGGCCAAACACGTTAGTCAGAGAAAGGCAAATGTAATGCAGAAAAATGATTATTTTCTTCTTTGCATTTGAAAAAAAGATTATATCTTGTTTATCTGGCATGTTTAGATATTTGTGATGATAAGAAAATATTTTTATTCTGAAAAGAAAAACACTAAAAGCTACATGATTAACAGAGTTCTTCCATACTATTAGGAGTCTTTCCACCTCAAATGCTAGGAAAGGTTCTGCCCTGTGCTACACCTAAGCTTCAATTCCTACTCTCGCCTCTTGTAGTAACACCCAAAGGCCACTGCAGATCACTTCTCAAGAGCCCATCCGCCTAAGCCACTCTCTAGAGGACATTATCAAAATGGCTCTCAGGGTGGACATTGCTATTCCTGGATCTGATCACGATAGTGACTGATCCTCCTCTCTTATAGCCTATTTTACTTCTACTTATGTTTGTACCTATTGCTGGCTCTATTTGTTATATAAAGCTTTCTTTTTCTCTTATTTTCTTAGCTTTGTGTTTTTTATTGTTATTTTGGGAAATGACTTTTGCACTCCTCTTATTGCCATGTTGATATGTTGTACTTTACAGTCCCTTTGACCAAATTTGGTCATCAATGAACATTAGTATAATTTCATTTTATTTTGTTTCTTATTGCATCCCAAAATGTGGTCTTCTCATTTCAATTACATCCAATTCATGAGCATCATATGAAGAATATTAGTAGAAAGGATATTTTTTGAGTTGAAGGTTTATTGATAAATATGTTGGCTTTGTAGCATTACAAATGTATGTTTTATATGATTATAAAAAGTAAAAGTCAAAAAACAATCTGTTGCTAACAACCTCTCTTAAGCAGTGGAGGCATCATAGCCAGCAGATATGTATGGGAAGATGGAAAAATATAGAACTAGAAAATGGTAGGTACTACACCATTGAAATTTAGAAAAGATTACTATAGAACTGAAATTTTCATCATCATGACTCAAAGGAAGACCTTCATCCCCCAATCATTCCCATTCCCATTTAAGTGGTTTTGAAAGAAAAAATTCTCTAGTAGGCTTCATTTATCAAAAGATGATAGGTGTATGCATAGACTCTACTCCATGAGAATTGTAGGGTATTCATAATTTCATTATCTAAAAGGTCAAATCCAAATGCCTGGAACCTCTTTATTGAGTGACTTTAAATTTTCTGCCACTGGTAAATGCCTCAAGGAGGATGCCCCATGATGTAGTTTGTCTAATGCAGAATTGCAAGGGTTTTACTTCTTCCATCCCCCCAACAGCTGCACTGGCATCTTGACAACACCCTCCTTTACGAAGGAAAACTTCCACACTGCCACACCCATAGTTTGAAATGTTTTCACCCTTGTTGCACCTGAAATGCGTTTAACTGTATATCATTATTTTGGGTATACAAGCCACTTGGAGTGAGTTTATGGTTACTTTTTAAGTCCTTCACTTACTCATTTTTCTCCTCAAGGAGCACTTTGACCTATTTATCCTGGCCTATAACAAAGATAGACTGGCAACAAAAACATAAACTTTAGAATTCTGAAAATAAAAGCAAGCATTCAACTATAAGTGTAACTCCTATTAGAGCTATCTATGTTTTTCATCTGCTAATTCCTTTTGACTTGCAAAATGAATAGTTTTGAAGAAAAAGTATAGGCTTCCTCAGAAATGCAAGAGCAAATGCAAAAATAATTGAATGTGTCAAAAGAACATTGAGATTACCACTAATGGCAAGGTTAAAGTCCCACAAGATATACCCCTTTCTCTCTGGGAAAAAACAAAACCCTCCTGGTGCAAGCTCAATTTTCACAACACCTCAAGGGGCAACCGGTGTTATGCAAGCTACGGTGGCATCAATAGAGACGACGGGGGGGGGCTAGTCAAGCCATAAAGCCAACAATAATGCAAAGAGGGAACCACTAGGGAATGGTGTCATGCTTGCAAGTGACTTGGGTTTCCAATGACTAGAGCTCAAAGGCAACAACAATGTGGTCATCAATCTCCTTGATTTCCAAGCAAGCAAAGCTGGGTCTCACTAGGAGCTGAAGACTCAAGGCACTTTCCAAGCGAGCATCGAACCTTGCACTCCAATCCTAAAGTGTCAAAAATGCCCATGTGCCATGCCTACTGTTGACCGCTGGGTTAGCACAGAGGTCAACTCATTTCATGAAGATTATCTATGTCGAAGACAGCAGGGTTCTACTGGGTGTTTTTAAACACCGGCACCTAATTTTTTGTAAACGGGATTTCCGCACCCCTGCGAGGGTACACGATGTAATAATGTCTGCTTGGATCATAGTTAGGTCAGGTACCTTGGATGTTGACAT
>JZKD02S0758769.1:334178-350122 GCA_000966675.3 Picea glauca | reverse complement strand
GGGGCAGTTTTGGCACGTGTGGCAGGTTGGAGAAGCCCAAGGAGGGCTAACGTTTTGCTCCAGGATGTTGCATTTTCCCTAGAAGGGGCTAATGTCACCCTAAAAGGGGCATGACATCTCTCTTTAGATTGATTAGATTTTTAATTTGAACATTTAATGTAAAATAGTATGATTTTTAGTATTTTGGCCTTGTCGGCCTTTTTATGACCTAAAAGTGAAATTAGGTCATTGTATTGTATAAATTGAGGGTTTTAACCTTCATTTTTTCATCATCTCTCACTCACTCATTAGTGAGGTCTGAAATTTGTGCTACACTTGGAGTTCTTGGCTGAAATTGTGAGGCGCACTTGTTGAAGGAAGTCTTTTATTGGCCTTTTTGGCATTTATCTTGGTGGAAGGTATTACAACTAGGGTTTGCTACTTGATTTCTTGGTTAAATGTAAGTAAATTTCTGCAAAACTTCTTGAATGAATGGTTGTAGTGTTATTTCTCTTGCATTTATAGTTATAATTTTGTTGATTTAAACCCTAGGGGACAAGCACACATAGAAGGTCCTTGTCTCATGTCCCCATTAAGATTTTTGGCCATTTCATTTTGCTGAAGTGAGATAGACCCTTGCCCTAGCAACACTCTACTCTTTCATGCTAAAGAGGATTGAGCCTTGCCTTAGCAACACTCAAATCTATCTTCTCCTATGCTAGTTGTTTTACATTTTTTTTTAAGCTGAGAAGGAGAAAACGCATCAAGGCCTAGTTCCCCTACACCTTGATGAGCCGATTTTCCCTAGGGTTTGCTTGGTAAAGCCTTGCTATAGCAACATGTTGCCTGCAAAACCTCTTGTCTTAGTTTTATGCAACTTTTTGAGCTAGTCGTTTTTGGCATTGAGCTAAGGAAGGAGGAAAGAACACTGAGGCCTAGTTCCCCTACACCAATGTGAGCCTCTCTCCCCTAGGGTTTCATCCTTGAGGCCTAGTTCCCCTACACCAATGCGAGCCTCTCTCCCCTAGGGTTTCATCCTTGAGGCCTTGCCTTAGCAACACCTCAAGGTCTAACCCTCTTGTCCTTATTCTTATTACTTTCACTTGATTCCTTCAACTTTTGTGTCCTTACTTTTGACTCCATTAACCCTAAGGCACTGATCTAAGGCCTAGTTGGTGAGTACTATGATCAAAACAACTCTTAATACTTTGAACAAGCCCTAACTACTCTAACCCTAGCCTAACACTAACCCTACTAACTAATTGTCATTGTTATCCTTTTGTTATTAAACTCATTCTGCAGCTATCGTTTTTCTTATGAGCAATTGAATGGTTATTTAAGGCATTGTTTAAATGAAGTGTTAATTGTTACAATTGAATGCCACGCTCCTTTAACATTTATTGAAGAAGTGATATTGTGCATCATTGCTATTATATAAACATTGATTTCATCAATATTTATTTCTCAAATTGCTCACATATCAAATAGTCATTGATTATATGAAGTACTAACCAAGCGAATAAGCTTGCATATATCTATCTCTTGTTGCTTTGTCTCGGGCAGGTACATCTCATTTTGGTTATACTTCTCTTTATTGGCTGGTTAGTCGGACTATCTGCTTGGTGGTGACTTGTGAGGGGACAATTTATCTTTTATACTATAATCCTTAGCCTTCTCAAACCCCAGGTCACCAGGGACGTCTCCCCTAGGCCTTACCTCCCTAAAAAGAAAGAACCTTACTATCGAGGTGACATTGGGTGGGATTGGTTCAGTTACGCCAGTTTACCTCTTTACATCTATCTTTTATCCTAACTACAAACTGTGCGATAACATAGCCTAGTTCAGACAAACTGGCACAGCAAAGGCATTCATCACAGAGTTTCAACGGGTGGTCGTGGCAGTGATAGATATCTCAGAGCCCAGGTTGATTATGTTATTTACAGAGGGGCTCACAGAACCCTTGAGAGGATGGGTGAAGGAATATAGGCCTCACACTTTGCAGGATGCCATCTTACGCACTCGAGATTTGGCAGACTCGACGTCGAAGACTAAACCCTTTTCCAAGCCCTTCATACCATAGAGGGACCGAAACAGGAAACCATTCCAGAGAGAGTGGAAGGGCAAGGAGAAGTTGGATGATGAGACGAGGCGAGAGCTTATGAGGAAGCAGCTCTGCTTCACCTGCAAGGACCCTTGGGTCCCAGGCCACAGGTGCATGGGCAAGGGAGAGATCCATTATATTGAGGTGGCAACAGACAGTGTGGATAGTGAGCAGGAGGAGCAGGACAATGGATCCACTAGCTTAGAGGAGGAGCCATCACAGGCAGAGGAGTAGCCTCCCCATAGACCACCGACACCAGCAGGGACCCACCCACCGGTAATACCACAACCTCCTGAGCATGCTAACAGACGGAAACCAGCAAAGGGAGGAGTCATAGCAACCTTTTCTAGTGTTCCCAGGTATGACACCCTCTAGATCAGAGGGACTATTCAAGGACAGGGAACAATCGCCCTAATAGATGGTGGGGCCACCCACAACTTCATTGATGCTTCATTAGTATCGAGGTGGGCATTTCAGACAAAGGAGTTTGAGGGGTTTGATGTTGCAGTAGCAGATGGCCATACAGTGGAGTGTTTGGATAGAGTTTCGGACTTCCAGATAAAGTTAGGTAACTACACCGTGAGAGACACATTTTATGTATTTGACCTATCTAACACAGATGTGGTGTTGGGAGTCCAGTGGTTGATCACATTGGACAAAATCACCACCAACTACCAAACCTTGGAGTTGGGGTTTTGAGACAGTGACGGGAAGAGGATTTTTCTGAGGGGCATGTCGACAGGGGCACCCAGGAATGTTTTGGCCAAAAGGATGGAGAGGATATTCAGGCATGGGGAGGTAGCATATGTCGTTGAGTGCTTGATCACTACGCAGAGAGATTCAGAGGGTCGACAACAATATTAGACAGAGATCAGGAACTTGTTGGGATGGCATCAGCAAGTTTTTGGTTAGATTCCACCAGGGAGACCACCTGACAGGGGGTTTGAGGCTTGAGCACACCATTGAGTTGGAGGAAAGAGCCAAACCTATGATCACCACCCTATCGTCATCCTAGGAGCTTCAAGGATGAGATAGAGAAAGCAATTAAGGAATTGCTAGCGATGGGACACATCAAACCTAGCAGCAGTCCATTCACTTCTTCAGTTGTCTTAGTTCTAAAGAAGGATGGTACCATGAGGATGTGAATCGATAACCGGGCCTTGAACAAGAAAACCATCAAGAATCGGTATCCTATCCCTCGCATTGATGAGTTGATGGATGAACTACATGGGGTTGTTTTCTTCTCGAAGATTGATCTACGCTCTGGATATCATCAGATCAGCATCCGAGAGCAGGACATAGAGAAGACGACATTCAGATGCCACTTTGGTCATTTTGAGTCCCTGGTTATGCCATTTGGGCTAACCAATGCACCGGCTACATTTCAGTCTTACATGAACCACATATTCAGGGATCAGTTGAGGAAATCAGTCTTGGTTTTCTTCAACGACATTTTGGTCTACAGCAAGACATGGCAAGAGCATATGAGGCACTTGGATGAGGTACTGAGCATCATGGAGATACAGTCGCTATACACCAAAGATTCCAAGTGTGACTTCGGTATGACATAACTACTTTACTTCGGCCACATTATCAATGCACAGGGGGTACAGGTGCACCAGGAGAAGATCAGGGCCATTCTAAATTGGCCAACGCCCAGGAATGTGACAGAGTTGAGGAGCTTCTTTGGGCTATGCAGCTATTACGGGCAGTTTTTCAGGGGTTTTTCTCAACTTGGAGCACCACTTACAGATCTAACCAAACAAGGGGCTTTCATCTGGACCAATGAGTCACAGAAAGCCTTTGATCACATGAAGGAAGTCATGGGCACATGTCCAGTGCTAGCATTACCAAACTTCACTGTACCATTTGTATTAGAGTGTGATGCGTCTGGCGAGGGTATCAGGGTTGTTTTGATGCAGGGAGGGCACCCCATTGTGTTCGAGAGCAGGAAGCTCAGTCAACCCGAGAGGTTGTACTCTATTTATGACAAGCAAATGCTGGCAATCATGCATGCCTTGACCAAATTCAGACAATATTTGTTGGGCAGCAAATTCGTGGTAAAAACAGATCACAACAGCTTAAAGTATTTCCTTGAGCAGAAGGGTCTCAGTAAGCGCCAACAGAAATGTGTGACGAAGGTGCATGCCTTTGGTTTCAACATAGAGTATGTCAAGGTGAAGAAAAACATCGTCGTCGATGCACTGTCTAGGAGACCTGCGGCATGTTCTTTGATGGAGTTTTCAGTGGATTGGAAATTCCACTTGTTAGTGGAATATTCCAAGAACAAGTTCACTTGCGAGGTTTTGGATGGACAGGTTTGGGATGACAAGTACAGGGTCATTGACGATGTCATATTCTACAAGGACAGAGTCTACTTGGTACCAAGTTCAGGGTTCAAGAAGAAGATCCTAGCAACAGTTCATGATTCACCACTGGCAAACCATCAGGGGGTTTTTCAAAACCTACAGGCAGATCAGAGAGAGGTTCTCATGGAAGGGCCTCAAGCAGGATGTTATGAGGTACATCAGCGAGTGTGTGACTTGTCAGCAGAACAAGTCAGAGCATACGCTTCCAGCAGGACTACTTCAACCACTTCCCATTCCGAAGTAGAAATGGGAGAGCATATCGATGGACTTCATCACAGGCCTACCCAAGGTTCAAGGTAAGGATTGCATCCATGTGGTGGTCGACAGATTGACCAATTTTGCTCATTTCTATGCCATACCAACATATTACAACCCAATTTAGGTGGCCAAGTTATTCTTCAGGGAGGTCTTCAGGCTCCATGGGTTGCCGAGGAACATCGTCAGTGACATGGACAATCAGTTTATTGGTACATTCTAGAGAGAGTTGTTTAGACTGATGGCGACAGAGTTGACACCTAGACCGAGATAGTCAACAAGTGGGTTGA
This sequence comes from Picea glauca, assembly GCA_000966675.3. Lineage (NCBI taxonomy): Eukaryota > Viridiplantae > Streptophyta > Pinopsida > Pinales > Pinaceae > Picea > Picea glauca. The sequence goes on along the minus strand of JZKD02S0758769.1, from coordinate 345,128 downwards.
GGGGTATTTGAGAAACTATGTGAGTGGACAGCAAAGAACATGGGCCAGATGGCTACATCTAGGCGAGCATTGCTACAACACCACCTTCCACGTGTTCATTGGCATGACAACCTTTCGAGCATTGTACGGTTATGATGCTCCCACTTTGATAGACTTGGTTTTCAGGGAGAGAAGAGCTCCCAAAGCCAAGGATTGGATCATCGAGAGTCAGGAGATTCTCAAGTTACTGGAAGAGAACTTGCAGACAGCACAGAATCGGCAGAAGATGAGTGCGGACAGGCATAGGATAGAGCTCAGCTTTGAGGTTGGGGACTTGGTTTTCCTGAGACTCCAACCCTACAGACAGTCATCTCTGAAGAAGAGTGGGGCCAAGAAGCTCAAGCCTAGATTTTATGCACCTTACAGGATCATGCGTCGGGTAGGCGAGGTTGCTTACGAGCTAGAGCTTCCAAAGGGGAGCAGGATTCATAATGTATTCCACGTGTCTTGCCTCAAGAAGGACATGGGACAATTCATCAACACATCAGAGGAGCTTCCCCCATTGGATGAGGAGGGACAGTTGGAGTTGGTTCTGGAGGAGGTACTGGAGTTCCAAGATCAGAAACTGAGGAGAAAGGTCATCGGAGAGTGTCTGATCAGATGGAGAGGGCTTCCAATAGAGGATGCTACTTGGGAGAATGAGCAGGTGTTGCACCACCCTGGATTGGTATTGCTTGAGGACAAGAAATTTCAGGAAGGGAGGACTGTAATGTCCCTTTCCAAATAGGAGCGCCATAGAGGAGGCTTAATGGTCTAAACAGCCCCGTTAGACTATAGCCAAGGCCACACTGGGGTATACAAGGTTACTAGAGGTCACTTCAACCAAGGGTGTTATAATTCGAAAGTGACATTGAGCTAAAAGTGACTAAAAGGGCTTTTAAGTCAAAGTGAGCTAAAACTAGAACAGATAAGCTAAAAATAGGTCAATAGCGAATTAGGGTTTCAGGAAGCTATAAAGAAAGAGTAAAGCGACCTAATTCATCATTATGTAGAATTTGACTTGTCAATTAAGGAGAGAGGCGCATCTCAGGAGAGAGCTTGTGGATTCCAGGAGGAAGACACCGAGAGGCTAATTTCGGTGTTGAGAGACACACCCTAGTCACCGAGAAGATCATCCAAATCTTCCATCGTACTTCAGCAACAATTGTCCAGTTGTAGCAGTGAGGGCGCACTTGTCCAGGGAGAGGGCGCATATTCTGAGCATCAGTGAATCGACTTGTCCCAGCCAGGGAGAATCCAGGGATTCCCTTCAACCCAGTTGAGAGGAGGGCAGGATGTTTCTATTTCTTGGTTTCTCGTCAAATTCCGACGGAGAAATCATCTTGGGCGCATTTATCAGCCATTGAGCGTGCGACAGTTGGGGAGAACACATTCGGGATTCCCGAGAGATCATCAGATCAGATCCAGGGAAATCCTTCTGACCCATTTCAGAGGAGCCTAGGGTGCTTAGTTTGAGACCCCTATCAACCGATTCCGACGGGGGAATCACTGGGGCGCATTTTCCAGCAGCAGAGGAGGCACAATTCCCCAGGGGGAACCCATCCGGGGTCCAAACATATCAGCGGAGGGTCGATTGTCAACCTTTCAGTCACCAGGACTGAATGAGTGAGCAGGGCGCACTGTTTGGGACAATTTCCAAGAAAATCTGAGGAGTTTAGCCACCAGGGCAAACTTTCCAGTCTTGCAGCAGTTGTCGTATGAGTTGTCGTAGCTTGCAGCAGATCTTACAGCTCATCCATTGACCCCGCAGCATTCTTCTAGTACCGGGTGTTATCGTTTTAGTTTGCTTATTGTATTCTGACTAAGATCCTTTTGTCACTGATCTAGCCAAGTGATTTATTTTATTCAGCCGCATACGGCAATGTAAACCACAGAAATATCATAATATATGGTTTGCAATCTTTTGTCTCATTTACTATTTGTATGCTCATTTATATGTTGTAAACAATTAATTATCTACACACACATGCGAAAAACACCAAGCATGTAGAAACTCGCAGCTTAAAAGCATCCAGAAACCCCCACTGTATCAGGTCAAACAACAGACTTATTAGATTAGCAGCATTTCCTAGACTAGTCAGATCTGGGATACTACAGATATCAATATAAACAGCGAAGAAAAAATACCATGACCAGTAGTGTAATGAGTGAGGGAGGTTCACATCTGCTCTGATACCATGTTGAAATTCACGAGAGAGTTAGAGGATCGAATTGAACCAACCAGCAGAACCTAATTCTGCATAAAGAGGAAATAAACCAGTGCTAGGGAAATAAACCAGCAATAGGGAAAACAACCCAGCAAACCCTAACTCTGCATAAAGAGTAAATAAGCTAGTGCTAGGGAAATAAACTAGAAATAGGGAAAAACAACCCAGCAATACCCTTTTGCCTCTCATCCTAGGGAATCTAAGGAATCTCATCCTTACCCTTTTGTCTCCTTTAGCCTCTCTTTGGCCAAACTTAAGTTTCCATAGTTTGCTTTATGTCTATTAGTTCACCCACTTTGTGAATTAATTGTCACTTTATGACTTAAGTGACAAATTTCTGTTTATGACTAAAGTCTCCTAAGTCTATGTAATATTAGAACATAAAGTAAAGGTATAAGGGTAATAGTCTCCCCCTTTGTGTTTAGAGATTCACAAACACAAGGGGACCACTTTCCAAGGTACCCAAATCTCAACACACACCTAAGAGACTTTCACCCCTCTTGAAATACTTACTAGTTTGATGTATCCTTGTCACCCCCTTTGCCACAATGGTGCGCCCACCATCAAACACTAGCTCACTCCAAATGGTGTGCCCTCAAGAGTCAAGACCATGGCTACTAGACTTGCGCCCATCTACACAAGGTGCGCCCTCCTTCTAGCTTGCGCCCTCTTCTCCCAAGATGGCGCCTCAAGTCTTGTAGCACACTTGCCTCTCACAAATGCGCCCCCTCTCCCAAACAATGGTGTGCCCTCAACTCTAAAGCGCCTCCTCTCCAAAGCTTGGTGCGCCCCTCAACTCTCCATGCTCAAGTGCCCCTCCTCCATGAAATCTTTCTCACAAAGCTTTCCTCATGAACAAGTGTGCCCTAAATGGATGGAGAGCCCTCTTCCTCTCTTCCTCTTCCTCACTCAACTCTCTCAAGTGACAATGAATCTCATCCTTACCCTTTTGCCTCCTTTAGCCTCTCTTTGGCCAAACCTAAAAGACCAATGGCCTAGATTCAATCTAGCCAAGTCTAATCAATGGGTGAGATCACTTCTCATAAATCTCACTTAGAAACACCCTTTACTTAAGTTTCCATAGTTTGTTTTATGTCTATTAGTTCACCCACTTTGTGAATTAATTGTCACTTTATGACTTAGGGGACAAATTTCACTTTATGACTTAAGTCTCCTAAGTTAATGTGAAATTAGAACATAAAGTAAAGGTATAAGGGTAATAGTCTCCCCCTTTGTGTTTAGTGACTCACAAACACAAGGGGACCACTTACCAAGGTACCCAAATCTCAACACACACCTGCTTTGATACCACGTTGAGATTCACGAGAGAGTTAGAGGATCGAATGGAACCAACTAGCAGAACCTAATTCTGCATAATGAGGAAATAAACCAGTGCTAGGGAAATAAACCAACAATAGGGCAAACAACCCAGCAAACCCTAACTCTGCACAAAGAGTAAATAAGCCAGTGCTAGGGATATAAACTAGCAACAGGGAAAAACAACCTGACAAAGCCCTAATTCTACAATAAGAAAGAAAAACACTAGGGAAGCCAAGAGAGGCAAACCCAAGAGAGAGAAATAAACCCTAGCACAAGTGCACTAAAGAGAAAAATCCCAAGCACAAAAGGGTGTAAATCATTCATTCATTCTTTAAACACTTTGTATAAAGAATGAATGAATGATCACAGTTGAGTGAATGATCTCAAGATGTGTAAATTACAAATGGGAGTTAGGGCACTTTCCCCAATGAGGGGTCATTAGCCTACATTGAGTTGACTAGGTTGGCCTTAACTAAACCTAGAAATAGAATAATAATGATTACAATGTACACCCTTGTTGTAAAATGTTCCAGTTGATTTTATTAAGCATACTCGAGGGGGATCAAGGTTCAGTGTGTCCATTGGTCCCTCGCCAAATGATCAAAGTTCACTCTCTCAACTCAGCCTCCATTATAAATAAGAAAGAAAGGTGAAGGTTTAGGCAAGTATTGTATTCATTGTACCATGATCTCTCTCTCTCTCTCTCTCTCTCTCTCTCTCTCTCTCTCTCTCGGGAAGGATCATTAAGGAGTCAGCTCAACTCATGAGTGCAACAGATTGTATCAGGATTCTTCTTCATAATAAAGAGTGCTCTGCCTATTGTGTCATGGGTTTTCTTCCTGATCAGTGAGGTTGTTTCCCACATATATTTGTGTTCCTTTATGTGTTTGTTTGTTCATTGGTTTATGTAGGTCCAAATAGAGAAGAAAGTTTTTGCCTTGACACCTACTGTAACTCCCCAAGATGCAACCCAATTTCTAAGATGGGAGCTAAAAGTCTAGTTGGGCACATTAATGGACCAACATTAAGAAACAATTGTGCTAAAGACATGTTACTAAAGAATGAAATCATAGACAAACACTTCCAAATTTACAAAATATCAATAGCACAAGCATTCCCAATGAAACAACTCACTGCAAAAGTTGTATCTCATTCAGAATAAGCAGAAAGATCAATTAACGTAATCATGGCAAGAACAGTTCTTTGTTAATGTTCAAACTATTTAAAGGAACGCGCATAAGGATTTTATCTTTAGAGTGCATCAGTGTGTGCATTTTATTTTAGCATCTCCATTACAAGAGCAGTCAATTGGCATCTTTATTGTCTCGTTACCATTAAAAGAGCAGTCAATATCCATGTAATATATTTTTTAGGTTGGGTTATAACCTAAGTCACATGACACGTCCAAATCCCCTATCGTGTTGCATGTCCAATGTGTCGGACACGATTCGACCTAATTCGTGTCCAACACGAAGTTGCAACGTGTCATGTTCACAGGATACGCGTGTCCTAAAAATAGGATATGTGTCCTACTCAGAAAATGACCCCACTAATGCTATTCAGTGTGCAGCTAAAGGTTATTTTGCGTTACTAATGCTATTTAAAGAGGTATTCACCCCCTCCATTTCACCCACCCTAGTAATTAATGGTAATATTAAATTCCTAAAGTAAAAGGATGACAACAAAAGATGTTGTCATCCTTTTACTTAAATTTGTAACATTATCATTAATTGTTTCAAGATGGAGAAAGTAGAATTTTAGGTCCCATTCAAAATTCAACAAACTTAATGGTTTTCAAGATTTCAAGATTGGCAGGATTGCAATGTTTCCACTGGATTCTATCATGTATGAGGGTATGGAACTGGCATTTAATCAAGGGCACCAAGCCCTTTATGTACCTCGATGTTGGTGGCATTGATTGTTGAACTCTTTTGTCACGACTCTAGTAAAAATGTATCCTTCACTTAAGTATAAACTCTTATGTTGAACTCTTCTATTCGTCATCATGTCAAGTGACTTAGTGGTGTATGTGCACACCAATGTCTATCTTATTTGCAAGCACTGAGCAGAGAGAAGAGTGATTGAAGGGAAAGACAAAGATGTCGGATGTGTTTCCTGATAATATGGGTTTGGACAACAGTGTTGAGTTGGCAGTGTCATCATTTATGTTAGTAACTTAGTAACTTAGTACTTACTCAGTTATTAGTAGTATGTGTAACTCATAATTTAAATTTTAATATATAAATTATATATATGTTTTTAATATATATATATAAGCCTGCAGGGGTGTAGACCGATTGGCAAGTGTCGTGTAAATGGAAGGAAATATGTAAAAAGGAGGTCTCAAGTTCAATTCTCACCATGGTTTACCCATGCCCCATGCTTGCGGGCTGTGTGGATGCACCTAGAGGTTATAGAGGTAGCAGATGGGAATCGACCCCGTGTCACGCGAGTACGAGAACCGCGAGTTGTTGATTCCACCAGTCACAATATATATATATATATATATATATATATATATATATATATATATATATATATCGTGTCCTGTTTCTAGGGGTCGTCGTGCCCATGTCGGATACTCGTATTTCCGTGTCCTTCGTGTCCCGTGTCCCGTGTCAGGTGACTTAGGTTATAACTAATTTTTTGCCCATCATATGCTAAACTGTAGTTTCAAGTTTTTTTAACTGTCTTTGCTCTATAGAATTGAAGCATATTGTTGATGAAGTCAGTGAAAATTACATACACCATAATTTCAAAAAGATCAAAGAATCATGACTTCCCAAAACACAACCACGCTATTTTGGGACCACTGCATTTTCCTGCTTGATTTCTTTAATGCCCAACTGAATAAAAGGACTATATTTCAGAGCCACCTTTTGAACTCCCACTCTGTATTGGCAGTATTGTAATTTACTAATAGGCCATCCCATTGACCTACTTTTGTGGTCATTTGTTGGACATTAATAAAATTATCTTATCTATCTTATCAGAAAAGTCAACACAATTTTCTAGTTCGCTAGTACATTAGATGCTTAGATCGGTGCAAAACAAATTTCAATGTAATGATGATACAAACCTACCTCCTTGTGTATAATTATCTCACCTGTCAAAAAGGATGGCAAGCTTGAGACAATATCAGTACTACTATTAGTTTTGCGTCTCAAAGCTTTCTCTTCCAACACATCCTCCTTCGAATCTATACAATGTTTAATGTCTTCGGTGATGGATATTGAGTGCAATGAACTTGATTCCAGAGTAGAAGTTTGACATGGAGCTACTGAAACACAAGACAAGGAAGTGGTTCTTCTTGGTGGAGGAACACGTGCAGGAGGTGGTCCCGATAACTCCGGATTGGTGGCAAGGAAGTAAATATCCCTTGATACTAAATTGACCTGCAAAATATGACAAGAAAAAGATACAATCTCAGAAAATCTTGATGAATATATGATAGCACATAAACTTTTGGAAAAGAAATGGTTAAGGCCAATATGCTAAAAGAAAGCAGATAAATAAAATACAATTGGCAGAAAGTACCATATATTGCAATACAAATCCTCATCCCTCAATCTTTCTAAGAAATATAACACCTAGTAGCAGTTATCTCTAAGAAGGTGAAGCAATCTAAGGAATGAATAAGCTAGCATCTTTTAAATATTTCATAGTAAAGAAATAGTTTGTATCTACATGTAAATTGGTTGAGTCACAGCATCCCTAACACATTACTTGTGACATAACAAACTACCTAAAGTCCTTAAAACGTTATCCTATTAATTGCCCAAGTTAACTTTCTTAGCTTATATAGAAGAGGATGCATTTTCAGCTGGGTTTTAAATGGTTTCTTTGCATTTTATATTGCAAGCACGAGTTTTTATGCTACAAGTTCAATTTTATTTTATAATCTTTGACAGAGCTGGGTTTGTTTGGCTTTAGTTTTTTTCTGCATTCCCAACCAATATTATGTATATTTATCATCAGACCAACCATACATTCTTTTATAAGGCTTAATGTGATGCTGTGATTACTTCACTCTGGATCATATTTTAGAGGTTGTAAACTGTTTTAGCTTACACATGTTACACCAAAACCAGCCATAGTGAATTGTATCAAAACAATGTTGCATGGATACATGGGTATGTCACGGACAGGTATGAAGTACTCAATATGTATCCCTAAAATTGGGTACACTGTCACAGGGGTCTAGAAACATATATCCATGTTTTTTTTCGGTAGGGATAAATGTTTTTCTTGATCCATGGGGAGCCTATAAAACCCCAACTCCACATTATCGCAGTAAAGCCACTTCAACATGGGGGCTGTCGAACATGGACAACTAAGACAAATGATCAGGGCTCCATAGTTTGCCGAGGTTTGAACCTAGGTCATTGTAGTGTTGACACCCTGTTTCAACTTTTAAGCACTAGACCACAGGCAGACCAATATATATCCATGCATTGCATAGAAGAAAATTTCAAATTTGATACAGTATTTTAAAGCTTGAACTTTATTGAAGACACAAAAAGGCGATAAGAAAAATGTTTGAGCCAAAACAAAATTATCTCCATTCTCCTTTATATTATGCGTCAAGTCCCAAGGGCTAAAACAAATGTATCAAATACATTATTATTGTTCAATATCTACACTCTTTATGAATGTCAACATACAATAATAAAATGGAAAGAACAGTCAAGACTCAAGATAGAAAAGATGGTTATTCATCTGGACCATCTAGGTGAGGTACCCATGAACATTATCATCTGCTTATCAAAGGAAGTGCTCACTCTCAACTTTACATCATCTATGGTGGTGGATTGTCATCCATGACAAACTCTGAGGAGCCATCTCTACCAGACTTCAGTAAAACAATTTATTTCTCATTCCTTAGAAGGGCCTCTATGTAGCCAAGGTCTCTATGTGACGTAAGCCGGAGACTATTGTGGATGAACACTAGGTTCTCAACTCTCTTTAATATCAAATGATTTCTTTTCTTACAATGTATCATAGTCACAAGACCAAGTCAAGTCAAACTGTAACTTACAACAATTTTGCCATCTCCAACAGAAATTGTGGACGATTTCCGTTAAGTATGGTGGAAATGAAGAGAGCTAAGCCTATCAATAGCTAAACTATCTTTAGTGTGTTAGAGACCTAACCTCCCTAACCCCTCGTGTAGGTAGAATAATATATTTTCCATGTAATAAAAGCCGATATTAATAAAGACTAGTAATAAGGAAGAATAAGTCAAATGTAAGAAGACCTAATAGAAGCTTCTGCTTCTAGAAAGATCTTCCTCTAGATTGTTCTTTCGATAGATAGAATTAGTATAAATAAGAGTCGAGGGCATGAGAAGTCTTTGTCTTGAGAATTATTGTAATAGAGCTCTGCTCTGCTAGAGGTTGCCCCCTCGAAGAGCCAAGTGAACATTGTTTCCTATCAATAAAGGTATTAATTTGGTGTTGTGGTTCAATATAATTTGTTGTTCTGATGTTATTCTCTGTAGTATTTTCGTTTCTTGTTGCTATTTTGTTGTTATTCTCTACGGTATTTCTCTTTTCTACTATTATAATAGATTTGATACCTAACAAGTGGTATCAGAGCACTTTCCTTGGCAGGAATTGTGGGTTAATTTTTTTTCAGGTTAGAGACGTGTTCCGACGTCTTAAAACTACAGAGATTTGTTGTTCAACGCATAAATCCACAGTCGGGGAAGCATACACACAGGAAATACAAGAGGTACTTAAGCTCACATTGTTGGACACCCTTGTAACCCTTGTTAATACCCCTTCGAGTGGTAGCGCATCAGACAAAACCTGTATACGGACTTGCCTAGGTATCCTGAAACCCTCCATAGATCAATCGATCGACCGCTTGACTTCTATAGTGCCACTGAGAACAGCACTCGGAAAGATACTCTCTAGTACCTGGTTAATGTAATGTCCCCATTTTGGGACATTATAATATTACAACATTTCAAAGTGTTATGCCTACCCGAGTAGCCAGATAGGGGTGACAGAGAGTTCGGGAGATATTGAGGGGTTTATTTGGGCCCGAATTGTATCATTCATCATCAGGATCCATTCCACATAGCTAGGCTTTGGTTTCGTTGCATTCCGACGATTTTCGTAATTTTGAGTTATTATGGGTCATATCTTAATTAAATTCACTAAGAAGGTAATAATGGGCATATTACTTGGAGAAACCTCTTAGTGTAATAGCTCATCGTAATCGAGAGGAAGATCATTACAAGATAAGATGATGAGAAGTGACTTTCAGTGGCCGAAGAAGCTATCAGGATGGATAAATCACTTTTTAGAGGTAAAATGGTTAATTAATTAACTAATTAATTGATTTAATCAAGGAATAATAAAATAAAGTAAAAGTCACTTGGAGGGAAAAGGTCAACAACAAATTAGGGTTTCGAGAAGCTATAAAGGAAGGGTAAAGCAATCTAATTCATTATGCTATGTTATGATTTGATGTTGAGGTATTTGCAGAGAAGGAGGAAATCGACCCCCTTGTTGTTTTGTGGATTTCTAGAGGAAACCACCACCCTTGATCGGTTTCGGTGTCGAGAGACACACCCTAGCCTATCGGAGATACCATCCAGGTATTTCACCGTGCATTACAGTGTCCAGTTCAGTGATTACGCAGCTCAGCCAATGAGGGCGCAAGTGATTGAGAGAGGGTTTGTGCGGCCACTTGAGATAGTTTCAAATCTGGCCGATTCCTTCCGACCCATTAGAGAGTTAGCCAGGGCGCACCTATTGAGCCACCTATGGTCAGTTTCCGACGGTGGAATCTTCCGGAAAGCGAAAAACAGTCATTTAGGGCACAACTCTCAGGGAAGCACATTTGGCGTTCCAAGGGACATTCCGGGGCAGATCTGAGGAATCCCTTCCGACCCATTATAGAGGAGACCGGGACGATCGTTTTGAGCTATACACTATACATCGTCAGATTCCGCCCGTGGAATCTCTAGGGCGCACTCATTGAGCCCAAGAGGTGCGCAAACCCCCAGGGTGTGACATCCAGAGCTTCAGAGGTCAGATTTTCAGTCCGACAGTCATTAGGATAAGTCTAGAGGCCAGGGCGCATCTTTTGAGATAGTTTCCAACTCATGTCGACGGGTATCGCCATCAGGGCGAGTTTTCCGGATTCTATAGCAATTACCACGAGCTACCAAACTGCATTTTGTCGATCTATCCGTGCATGCGCAGACCAGTACCTATTCTTCTGGTCACGGGTATTTCTTATCTATTATTTTGTATTCCAGTGACGATCCATGAGATCTAATTGACGATTATCATATCTGCTTCCAGTCTTTATTGTATTTCCTGCTTTTTCCAGCATTATATATATATATATATATATATATATATATATA
>JZKD02S0758769.1:302768-315929 GCA_000966675.3 Picea glauca | reverse complement strand
TGTGGGTAACGCTGTCAGCTCTGGTCACCATGCCAAGGCAGTTTCCCCTGGTTAGTTCTTGAACAAAAAGAAAAGCAAATAAAAGAATAAAGGCAAAAAATGGGTTTGGAAAAAATGCATCCAAGACAGGTACAGCTCGCCTTCTACAAAGGCACCCACAGGTAACACTTATGCATCCTTGGCCCTCACTGCACCCATATGTTTGGATATCCCCTAACCACACTACCTAACTTACATGGCTTGGGTGGAACCTTTCTAGAAAACTTTCCTTTTCTTGTGGGCACTAGCCCAATAGGACGCTTTGTCCTTTTCCCCAATCTTGTATTGCAGGTTTTTGTAATGTCTTTAAGCTATTGACTAATGTATTAGGGGTTTTATGCATATGCTTAATAATATTGATGATGAGATGTGATTGACATTGCTATGATCCCTCTGACTGATGAGCCCATGGAGGGCGTAACTTTTGATGTGCAGGACCATGCCCGACGGACAGGTACCATTTGGACCGGTACACATGGGGAGATGACCAGTTCAGACCTCCATGGGGCTGAAGATCCCACCAGATGGATGCTGAGACCCCATCAGGGGGCAGAGACAGGACAGAGCTTGATCAGGGGTTTTGCACTTGAGAGGAAGAGGACATTCCACCAAAGACACTCCAGCAGGAGTCGGGACTAGACCTAGGGGGAATGGCCCCTTTTCAGTAGAACGCCAGCCTTGGAAGCCTTGGAACGTCTCCACCTGAGAGGAAGAGGACGTTCCACCAGAGACACTCCGGCAGGACTAGACCTAGGGGGAATGGCCCCTTTTCAGTAGAACGCCAGCCTTGGAAGGCTTGAAACGTCTCCATATTCACCATGACGTCATCCAGCTTCATGGATGCTTTTGGAGGCAGATTGGGCAGCAGTGGCACGTGTGGCATGTTAGAAAGGCCCCTGGGGAGCTAACGTTTTGCTCCTTCGTGTCTCATTTGCCCTAGAAAGGGCTAGCGCCTCCCTTGAAGGAGCTTTTACTCTCATTTTTACTTGTTTGGGGATTTTCCTTAGCATTTAATGTAAAAACAGTATGATTTTGACATTATGGCCTTGTCGGCCTTTTTATGACCTAAAAAGTAAAATTAGGTCAGTGATACACTATATATTGAGGGTTTTGACTCTCATTTTAATAATCAATGGTCACTCACTCATAGTGAGGTCTGAAATTTGAGCCCTATTTGGGTTATTGGCTGATTTGAGGAAGGCGCATTTGTTGAAGGAAGAGATTTTTGGCATTCTATGGTGTTTTTCTTGAAGGAAGGTGTTACAACTAGGGTTTGCATGATTATTTTCTTGATGAATTGTAAGTATTTTTCTGCAAAACTTCTTGATTGAATGGTTGTAGTCTTATTTCTTACATGTATTTATAATTTGTTGAATAAAAACCCTAGGTGACAACCACACAAGTAGGTCCTTGTCTCATGTCCCTTGATAGAAAAGCTTTTAGCCATTGAAGAAGAAGAAGAGAGCCTAGCCATAGCTACACTCCTTTTTCTTTCTCCCTTAAGTTAGTCGTACCTTTTGACTTCAAGAGGAAGAGGACGTCCCAGGCCTAGGTTATCTACACCTAGGGCCGTTTTCTTTTAGGGTTTGATGAAAGAGCCTTGCCTTAGCAACACTCTCCCTCTTGAAACCCTCGTGTCTTGACTTTGTTTTTCATTTGAGCTAGTTGTCTGTCGGGAAGGAGGAGAGAGCACGAGGCCTTGCTTTAGCAACACCGGAGTGAGCCTCTATCCCCTAGGGTTATGATTTTGAAGCCCTGCTTTAGCAGCACTTCAAAACTTATCCCTCTAGTCCTCTAAGTCTCATCCCCTTCAACTCTTGCATCCTTCACCTTTTGACTCCATTTAACCCTAAGGCACTAATCTCCAGCCTCAAACGTTGAAGTAGAATTGGATCTAAAACACTCTCAAACCTTTTTTGAATTGAAACCCTAACTAAACTAACCCTAACCTACTAACCCTACGTTGCTGACGTCATTTTTGAATATTTCATCTTTATTGCAACAACGTTTCATCTAGTGAGCAATTGAATGGTAGTTGAAGGCATTAATTGAGTTAAGAAGTGATTTGTCATATTGAATGTTGTATCATTCTAGTATTTATTGGTGAAGTGACATTACTTCTATTGCTATTTTGTAAACATTGACTTCGTCAACATTTACTTTCAAATTGCTCATATTGAATATCAGATAGTCGTTGATTTATATGAAGTACTAACCAACATTGCACGTATTAGTTTCATTGTTGTGTTGTCTCAAGCAAGTGCTTTTCTTTTCTTTGGTTATACTCTATTATTGGTTGTTTAGCCGAGACTATCTGATTGGCGGTAATCTGTGAGGGGGAAATTTGTCTTTGTACTATTAGCCTTTGCCCTTTCAAAACCCCAGGTTACCGGGGACGTCTCCCCTGGGCCGAGCCTCCCTAAATAGAAAGAACCTCCCCATTGTGGTGATGTGGAAGGTTCCTGTTTCGTGAGTTTGACCTCTTATTCTTTAGCCTTTCTTGTATCTACAAACTGTGCGATAACACATCCTTTACTCAAACTACAAATTGTGCGATAACAAGGTCGAGTACTATTGTTTGAGCTTGCACGTATATCAGAGAGTTATAGCACAGGGAAAACCCTTGTCTGTAGGAACCCTAAACAGTGAAAACTCTAACTTTTAGGAGGGAAACAGAACAGACAAGATCTATTGTTGTGCAACCTTGCCTCCTGCATTCTAGTTGGGAATTTACTACACATTTTTTCCTATTAAGAATTTGGGCATTTCGACACTGTAGTATTATTCAGATCGGAGTATAAGGAGTCTGGGGCCTGCCTACACCCTTATTTGAGACCTATCCCATTGGATTCCTATTTTTGTTCTGATCGCAGTAATACCTATCATTTTTCACCTTTTTTTCTCTATGGTCTCGGCCCCTTTATTTGGGACCTACCCCATTGGATTCCCCTTTTCGCCATGATCATTATGATACCCTTCACCCGTAACCCCTTTTTTGTGTGGATCCACCCGCCCCTTTCATGTGCCCCCCTTTCACCATGGCCCACACCCGCAGCCAAGGCCTTGAATCACGCCTCAATACTTTGTCATCTGATTTCTCCGCGACCAAAAAGGAAGTGAAGCAAACCAATGCCAATATTACCACCATCAATGCCAATATGCATGCCGCCATAGGCGCCAAAATGGAAAACCTGAAACAGGACCTCTCTGCTCAGCTTGCAAGCCAACTTGAATCCTTCACTATCCAGCTCTCCACCAAAATGAATATTCCTGGAGACCATATCTCATCTAACCAACCTTTCCACCCCGAAGATGAGACTTCCTCAAATTCCCATTCCCATCAATTTCAGTGTGACCTACGCCTTCCTAGAGTGGTTGTGAACAAATTTAATGGCTCAGATCCCATGGGTTGGGTCACCCATATGGAACATTACTTCTCTTTGCATGGCATTACCGATGAGCTGGCCAAACTCCGTTATGGTGTTCTCCATTTGGATCCTGAACGATGGCAATGGTGGCAATGGCGTAAAAAGGCACGCCAAGGGTATGTGGCTTGGAAACAGTTTGTTGCAGAGCTCTATGATCGCTTTGACACCGACACCTGTCATTTAGGTCGTTTGACCAAGTGGAAACAAACTGGCCCAGTGGAAGAGTTTATAGTTGCTTTTGAGCAATTGGCTTTCAGAACGGAGGGCATGATAGATGCTTTTTCGAGGGAATGCTTTATCAGTGGCCTCAAGGATGAAATACATGCCCATGTCCTCATGGCTCGCCCCCAAACTTGGTTGGAAGCTACAAAAAGGGCCAATGAAGCACAACAAGTCATATCATCCCAAACTAGAAAAACACCTTTTATTCCTCGCCCTAAACCCACACTGCCCGCCCCTCCTGCTATTCCCCTCAAAATCCAGAAATTGACTCGAGCATAAATGGTTGAACGCCAACTTAAGGGTCTTTGTTATGATTGTGATGACAAGTATTTTCTGGGGCACAAATGTAAGGAACATAACCTTTTTATGGTTATGTCGGAGAATGTTTCTGAAGCAAAGCAAGATGTTTCTCCTCTACCCGAGCTACCCCCACCAGATGATCTTAATCAGCCCTCAGATCCACTGAAAGTTGAAACACTGATTTCTCTGAATGCACTCACAGGTTTCTCTACTCCCCAAACCCTCTAGTTAATTGGCTACATTAAGAATCGGGAAGTCATCATTCTAGTTGACAGTCGCAGCACCCATAATTTTATTCATCACCACATTGCACAAGAAGTCAATTTCTATATTTGTCCATTTAATAATTTCCAAATCACGATAACCAATGGGGTTCCATGAAATGTGGGGGGCGTTGCGAAAATGTGCACCTCCAGATTGGTTAGTACCACCTGAAATCTCATATGTTTTCTATTGACATGGGCGGTTGTGACATTGTACTTGGTGCAGAATGGTTACCCTCTCTCGACCCTATCACCATGGATTTCCAGAAATCAATCATGCAATTCCAGCAAGAGGACCAATAGCATCAGTTCCAAGGCATCACAGCAGGCTCACCAGAGATCATCGGTTCCCACCGAATGGAAAAGCTCCTCATAAAAGGTCACTCTGGCATTATTGTCGAACTTCACTCCATTCAGGCAGCTGAGACACCCTATGTACATCCCGACCTCCAATCTATCCTCTCCCCACACCAAGTTGTGCTTCAAATCCCCTAGGGACTTTCCCCTTTGCGAGGTGTCCATGATCATTCCATTCCTCTAGTTCCAGGCAGTCTTCCTCCAAATGTTTGCCCTCATCGTCATGCCTTCACCCAAAAGAATGAAATTGAGAAGATTGTTGAAGAATTGCTAGATGTCGATGTCATCTGTCCCAGTACTAGTCCCTATTCTTCTCCAGTAGTCATGGTACTGAAGAAAGAAGGTACTTGGCACATGTGTCCTAATTTTCAAGCTCTCAACAAACTCACCATCAAAGACAAATTTCCCATTCCTATAATCGATGACCTCCTGGATGAATTAAGTGGTGCTCAATATTTTACCAAACTTGATCTCCGCTCTGGCTACCACCAAATTCGTATGAAAGAAGACATTCCCAAGACTGCATTCAATACTCATGAGGGTCATTATGAGTTCTTGGTTATGCCATTCGGCCTTTGTAATGCTCCCTCTGCTTTTCAAAGTCTCATGAATCATGTCTTTCGTCCTTTCCTCCGTCATTTTGTCTTGGTTTTCTTTGATGATATTCTCATCTATAGCAAAACTTGGCAAGTCCATCTTGCCCATGTGGATCAAGTTCTCCAGCTACTGTCCCACCAAAAACTTTATCTTAAGCAGTCTAAATGTGCTTTTGGAGCCTCTGAAGTTGAGTACCTGGGACATATTGTCGGCAAGGATGGTGTCAGGGTGGATCCGACAAAAATTGAAGCTATGCAAGATTGGTCGCGCCCGAAAACTCTTAAAATTCTGCGTGGCTTCCTGGGTTTGACGGGCTAGTATAGCAAGTTTGTTAAGAATTATGGAAAAATTGCAGTTCCCCTCACAACGCTCCTTAAAAAGAACGATTTCAATTGGACTCCAGCAGCCGACCATTCCTTCCAAGCTTTGAAAGCGGCTATGTGCACTAGTCTGGTTCTGGCTCTCCCTGATTTTAACAAGACCTTTGTATTGGAGTGTGATGCCTCGAGGAAAGGCATTGGGGTTGTACTCATGCAAGACGGTAAACCTTTGGCTTTCACCAGCAAACAATTATCAAAGCGTCATTTGGGCCAATCCACCTATGAAAAGGAAATGGTATCTATTTTGCACGTTGTGGATCTCTGGCATCCTTATCTCTTTGGGCAATGCTTCCAAATAAAAATTGATCATCAAAGCCTCAAGTATTTTCTGGAACAAAGAATTTCTTCACCGGAGCAACAAAAATGGGTAACAAAGTTATTTGGATATGATTATGAGATCATCTACAAAAAAGGAAAAGAGAATGTGGTGGTTGATGCCCATTCCAGGAAATATGATGAAGATGGGTCCCTTTTTTCCCTCTCTTTCATTGTCGTAGATTGGCTTTAGGAGGTTTGCCAGGAATGGTTGCAAGACCCCAAACTTTCAAGACTGATCCAAACACTGCACCAGGATCCGCAAGCTTCTCCAGGGTACTCGTGGAACCAGGACGAGCTTCGTTATAAAGGTCGCATGTATTTGAGCAAACAGTCGAACCTTAAATCCATCGTACTCTCCGAGTTCCATGCTTCACCTACAGTTGGGAATTCTGGTTTTACCAAAACCTATGAACGAGTCAAACATTCTTTTTTCTGGAACGACATGAAACAAGGCATTCGCACCTTGTGCGTGTCAACGCAATAAAGGAGACACTGTCAAAGCTCCAGGCACACTCCAACCACTTTTCATTCCACCTATTATTTGGACAAATATTTCTATGGACTTCATTGTTGGCTTACGTAAATCCGGAAATAAGTCAGTCATCATGGTAGTCATGGATCATCTTTCCAAATATGCTCATTTTTGTGCTCTTCAACACCCATTCACAGCATCCACAGTGGCTCAAGTTTTTATGGATAATATCTTCAAACTCCGTGTCATGCCTCATTCTATTGTTTCTGACCGTGATCCAACTTTCACTAGCACTTCCTGACAAGAATTGTTTCAACTCCAGGGGACCCAATTGTATCATGGACTTCATTGTTGGCTTACGTAAATCCAGAAATAAGTCGGTCATCATGGTAGTCATGGATCATCTTTCCAAATATGCTCATTTTTGTGCTCTTCAACACCCATTCACAGTATCCACAGTGGCTCAAATTTTTATGGATAATATCTTCAAACTCCATGTCATGCCTCATTCTATTGTTTTTTACCGTGATCCAACTTTCACGAGCACTTTCTAACAAGAATTTTTTCGACTCCAGGGAACCCAATTGCATCTCAGCACAGTATA
The DNA here is from genome assembly GCA_000966675.3 of Picea glauca. Classification (NCBI taxonomy): domain Eukaryota; kingdom Viridiplantae; phylum Streptophyta; class Pinopsida; order Pinales; family Pinaceae; genus Picea; species Picea glauca. The sequence continues at coordinate 308,949 of JZKD02S0758769.1, read as the reverse complement.
TCATCCCCAGACTGATGGACAAACTAAAGCAGTCAACAAGTGTTTGGAAACATATTTGAGGTGTTTTGCATCTAACAAACAAAATCAATGGGTTCAGTGGTTACCCCTCGTTGAATGGTAGTACAACACTTCTTACCATTCCGCCACTCGCATGAAATATCCCTAATCCGGTGGATCTTGATCTAATCTACTGAATTTGGTGTTTAGGCTCTCGAATCTGATACTCTTGGGGTTTCTGGATGCGTTTTAGTGTTTGTGTCTTAACATGCGTGGTGATTTTGCATGTGTGTGTTCGGATAGAATGAATGTTTTACCATTATATCATGCATGCGAGTAAATAATAACCAACACAACTCAATATCATGTATTATGTGAAATAACACGAAATACAACTCGCATGTGAAAAGCAGAGAAATTAATCATCAGCTAGATCTCGTGGATCATCACTGGAATACAATGAAAAACAATCATGAAATACCCGTGATCAAAAGGGGTGAATGGATCTGTAGCATGAATGGATAGATCTGCAACATGCGACTCCGGAAGCTCATGGCAACTGCTACAAATGACTGATATATTCGCCCTGGTGGCTACACTCGTCCGATCGGCCTAAAAATTGTCACAAATTGTGCGCCCTGACCTCTAATATCCTCCTGGTATCTGACAAACAGAAGATCGGCTCACTGAAGATCTGAATGGACCCCAGATGAGATCCCCTGGGGGTTTGCGCACCTCCTAGGTCCTAGCAATGCGCCCTGATTATTCCACCATCGAAATCGGATGATATCTGTCTCAAAATGAGCACCCTAGCCTCTTTTGTAATGGATCGAAAGGGCTTCCCCGAATCTGATCCGGTGAGCTCTCTGGAACCCCCGATGTACCTCCCCAAGTGTTGCACACTTCCTGGCTGAATGATGTGCACTGGTGGATTCCTCCATCAGAATCTGATGATTGATGGCTCAAAAGAAGCGCCATGGCTCTCTCTCAACTGGGTCAGAAGGATATGGCGAGATCTGCTCCGGTCTCTTCCAGCTACACACAACTGTCTCTCAAATCCTTGCGCCCTCACTGGCTACAATGCGCACTGAATGAGATGGGTTTGTTGCCGTCCTTATACACACACTTGCAAACATGAGCTAAGTCCAACTCACTTAGTGTGTCCTTGGAGGCACAATGCCTAGGTGCAAAGCCCACTGTCACCTCGACTTGAACCTCTTCCGTCTAGGCTTACTCATAGGGAAGCCAAGGGGGGTAGACCCTAGTTACTAGATGAAATTCTAGGAGTTGATTTTAATTAGTTAATGGTTTGGCGGAATCTAGCCTATATGAGAGGCAAACAATGCAAAGTGCAACAATTTAATGCAAAGGCAAGCCCTTTTCCTAAGACAACTAAGACTAGTGCCTATGGTTGGGCAAGGGGTCAACTAAAGTTAAAGGAGTTTAGGATCTACACAAGATTACCAAAGAATGACTTTACAAGATTTACAATTAGAACTAGATACAACTAAAAGAGATAAACAATTATCTACAAATCTAAGAATGTCTAAAGATACATTAAAGATACAATTATACAATTATGAATAAGAGAGGAAACAAGCACTAACTTGATACTAACTTGAAATACTTGATTGTGCAGGGAAATAAAGATTGCTCAAAGGAAAAGATCACACCAACACATCAAGACTGCATACCCAAACAATAGAGTGCCTCCAAAGGATGTGCAACTCCAAGGGGTTGCTTCAATGGCATACACAAGTACACAACACAAACCCAAACAATGAAGTTGCCTCCAAAGGATGCACAAATTCAAGGGGTCAATCCAATAACTCAAAGCACAACTTAAAACTAAAATGAAAGTGCTCAAAAGAAACCTCCAAGGGCAAGAGCGCAACTTTAGGTCACCTAATTAACATCCACAAGTGCTTAAAGTAAATTGCATGAAAAGTAAAGAAATTGACAAGTGCTTGCAAGACTACTCAAGCATCAACCATAAAGATATGTAAATGAAAGTGCCCCAACGTTGTAGTAGATTAGTTAGGATTATTAAGTTGTAAAGTTAGAGTATGAATCCTAAACTAGGTGACAACCCCAAAACTCCCCCTACTTGTACCAAATAGTTGTTGGGTACTCAATAAGTGAGGCAAACAAGGCCCCGCCCTAGCTCCACGGGTCAACCCAAGAAAAGAAGTACTCCCGGGAAGGATGCCAAGCGTCGTGAGATCATCCCCGATCTAGCACCTCCCATTGCTTCCTTACAATTCTCGTTTTTAGATGGCAAAGTTGGGTCAGTAGAGGGTGACCTATTAAGACTAGTTAATTTTTAAGCCTAGGAGACTAATGTGTATTAAGTTAGTTGTGTTCAAGATTGCAAGATGTGATTGCAAAAAGTCAACTGCTTGAATGTAAAAGAAATTGCTTGCAAATGAAGGAAAAGTACTTAACAAAAGTAAAGAACTTGAAAGAGCATAAAGTACTTGAAATGAAACTTGCAAGAATTAAAATGTGTGTTTGCCTTAAACCATAAAGTTATACCATGCTCATGAGATTGCAAGACATAAAAGAAAGTACTTGTAAAGAGAAAAACTTGAAAGCAAAGTACTTGAACTAAATATAACTTGCAATGAAATAGAAAAACAAAATGAGCACCATAAACTTATGATGCCTCCATGGGCCTACACTAGCATGTGATTACTTTATTACTTAACATAAACCATTATTGAGCATAAAATAAAACAACCACAACTAGTCTAGCCTTACGATTTTGGGGGTTGGCAAAGCCAAGCACACTCCAAGGTGTAGGCAAACAAGTGAAAATAAAATGCTTGTAAATAAAACTAAATTAAGCAAACCTCAAACAATGGCACAAGGTGGAGGCAAGTCTTCCTTTGTTGTGTCAAAGTGGGTTGAAAAGAAACTAAACTAATAACAGAAAATAAATTGCAAAAGCCTCACGATTTAGGATGGTTGGCAAAGCCAAACACTTTCCTAGGTGTAGGCAAAGAACTAAAAAAAACTTGCAGAAAATTAATTTTAAGAGAAGTGCAAGCCCTTGGTTACTCTTTGGGGGCTTGCTTACAATGAAGATAGAAAAGAGAAGTGTTGGATAAGTAGGCACCCCAACTTAGGAGGTTGTTGTTGGTGTTTTGAGGCAAAGTTACCCCTCTTGGATGCTTTCCAAGTGTCAACACATGAGCAAGAGTGATCATCTCAAGAGCGGGGCGCAACTTTAGGGTTTTGGAGAGGTGAGGGGGATGAAGGATGAGTGAGGGGGATGGGTAATACCCTTTTAGACCACCCAACACCAAGGTTAGGCACTAGGGAGGGTGCACTAGGGGTTAGGGAGGTGTTCCCCCTTTAATTTTTGAGTTGGGACACTAACTTCCTCAAGGGGGGCGCAACTTCCCTAGGGGAGTGAGTGATATGAAGTAAGAACAAAGTGAGGGGGTGTAGAAAGGTTAGGAAAGGGGTTAGGATAGCTTAGGTTTGGGTTTGGGTAAGTTCTCATACCTTCTTTCTAACCATTTACTCATATTACAAAAATTTGACATTTTGACTATGTCAATATAAAGTTATAAACAATTAAATTGTTGTTTTGGACTGACTAAGACTCCTCATGGACAAACACCTAGCAAAACTTGTCCAATTGAGTTGAAACTTGGTCCAAGGGTGTAGAACATGCCAAAGAAAAATGTTGGAATTTATATCCAAGCAGTATTTGTGGTCTTAAAAATCATGATAATCAAAAGTGTTGGAACAAAGAAATTTCAAAGCCTCATATACAAGTGCAATGTGGATGGATAGATGTCCTTGAATGGAAAAATGTTATGTTCATGTTGAAAGGATTTTATAGGTTGAAGTGTTCAAATGTACGACAATATCTCCCATATAAAGTTCATGAGTTAGTTGGTCCCCCAAAGGTCAGTTGTCATTAAAGTCAGTTGTACATGTTTAAGAAAGAGTTGTCCATTTATTAAGTCATTGATTTGAGTCATTTTATTGGTTCGTGGTAACCCAAAAACCACTTGTAATGTCAGATGTAAGTTTGTGGTCAGCTGAAACCACTTGATGTAATGAATGGTTCGTGACAATGCGAAACCAGTTTGAGTTTGTAATGGTTACAGGTAAGCCGAAAAAACCCAGGATATGATGTATTGGTTGAGGGTAAGCCGTAGAAAACCCATGGGAAGGTCAAGGGTAAGCTAGAAATCCTTGATATGAAGATGATGCAGTTCAAACGATTGACTCGGATATAGCTCAGGAAGACAACATCAAATGAAGAAACAAATGCAAATGAAGAAGAATGAAGATGATGCAGAGAGGATGCACAAGACTAAAGGTGATGCAGAATACAAAAGACACAAATGAAGACAACTCAGATATCCGGTTTGAATCACAAGTATTCATTAAAGGGGAGTATGAAGGAATAATTCATACTTGTGATAATTATATGATGAAAATATTATTATTGTAAGTAGACTTATTCTAGAAGTCTACATATGATCAAAGATGAGGACAATGAGTGAATTTAGGGATGGAGATATTCTTGGAGATATTGTGGAGATTGTTATGCTATATTGGACATCTCATTATGAGAACCTCAATGCTATATTATGAGGTCTCACGAATGTATTGTATGTAAGAGAGATGTATCATTATTTTGTACATTAATGAATATATGAGTTTTGTGTATATATTTGCGTTCTTATGATGATTTCTGTGTGTTATTATTTGTTGCTCTGCTGCTCATAGTTCCTACAGTGGTTCCATATAATTTGTTGTTCCGTTGTTATTCTCTACAGTATTTTTGTTTCCTGTTGCTATTCCGCTGTTATTCTCTACAATATTTCTCTTTTCTGCTATTATAATAGATCGGATACCTAACATAGTGCAAGTATATATTTTGCTAAACAATCTTAAGTGCAAGTATATTTTTAGCTAAGTCTATTTTCAACCAGTGACATCCCTCTATGACTTGCCAACTCATCCCCCTGTTATTGTTCCCTCCCCCCCTTCTCTTGCTACTTTTTTTCCCCACAGGGCATAATGAGAACTATACGGACGATAGTTCGAGCAGAGCAGCTAATGAGGAAAGCCTCTAAGCAGAAATTCTCAAGCACTGTATGGACTCTCTAGCATCTCACGTTCCTGACCTCTAAAATGAGGTGGTTTGCAGGAGTTTCCACTCCTCATGGGCACATTGCATCATCCACCCGATCTTCAAAGTTCAAATTAGGGAACAGTTTGACCCAAACAATTACAGGACCATCCTAATTGGGCACACCAATGCCAAACTTTATGCCATACTTTTGAATATGTGGTTTTCAGAGCATTTTGAGAGGAACAAATGCAGGGCAAGAAGGTTTTAGAATCGGCTACCAAACTGTGGACTACAGTTTTAGTCTTTAGGCTTTTATTCAGGAAGCTGAGCAGAGGTCTTCCAAGGTCTTATGTTGTTATGTAGATTTTTGGAAGGTTTTTGAAATTTGACTTGGTTCCAAGGGCTCTCCTTTTCCAGCGATTGCAGAACATTCATGTTTCTGAATCCCTCAAGCCATGAGGGTCTATGAGACAGTTGTTGGGCAGCTTCATACACAGCAGGGCCTTTCTGATTTTATGAGAAGCACCCTTGGGGTCAAATAGGGTTTCCCCTTATCACCTACATTGTCTGGGATCTACATCGATGAGCTGGAAAGGTATGTCAGAGAGAACACTCTTGCTAATGGTGGTTCCTGTTATCGCACGGTTTGTAGGAAGGGTTTGAATAGCTTGAGTCAAGGCTTAAAACCGGCGTAACAGGAGCTTCCCCACCCACTGTCACCTCGATGGGGAGCTCTTTCTATTTAGGATGGCTAGTCCAAGGGAGACGTCCCTAAGCAATCTGGGTTAATGAAGGGCTAAAGGTAATGGCAAGGATAAGAGTGTCCTTTCACAGATTACTGCCAATGAAAAGATAATCAAGGAGAAAGATCCACTGATGATGCACCTGTTTGCAAGACAATACAAACAAAGCTAGAAAATGTGCTTGCAGTGGGTTAGTACTTCACCATTTAATGACTATCTTCAAATATATATGAGCAAATGATCAATGCTATTATTGACGAAGTCAATGATGGCTAAAATAGACAAATGGTTTATATCACTTCTTCAACAAAGCATAAGAGATAAAGAGCATTCAATGTTC
>JZKD02S0758769.1:260563-275354 GCA_000966675.3 Picea glauca | reverse complement strand
TTTCACTCAGCATGATATCATAAGGGACTGAACTTTTAATTTTAAACTTGTTTGTGATCAAGCGTTTTTTAATCTTCTCAATTTGCTTCCACTGTAAGTCAGATGTGTTGTTGGCGGCTGGCCCACACTTCACAACCATATAAAACCACCGGGATCACTAAAAGCCGAAAGAGAGTTTGCATAGTCTTCCAATCCTATAGCTCTACTTTTGTGCACCTATTTTGAAAAGCATAGAACGCTTTCCAACCTCCTAAAGTTCTTTTCTTTCTGCAACCTTCCCAACTTAGATTTTTGTTGAAGTCAATTCCGAGGTATTTGTAATCTGCCACTTCTTCAAGAGTGTTGCCTTCAAAGTAGAACTTATGTTGCTTATGTTTTCTTTTGCTAGAAAAAATCACCACTTTCGTCTTGCTAGTATTGACTTGCATCCCCACTATACTACAAAAGTGCTCAAGTGAAATTAAGTGTTCTTGCAACCCAAGAGCAGATTTAGCAATTAGAATAAGGTCATCTGCATGCAAAAGAAGCCTTATCACAAAATCACCCAAAAGAGCACCATCACCCTCCTAATCTATCATAAAAACAGCCAAATCCATGATTCATGATCTGGATCTGCCCATGTGTCTCTGGACAAAAGCATGTCTTACAACTATCTATATTATGAACAAGTGTCCTCATAGAGTTTTGAAGGACAAGACACCAAAGGAGGTATTCATAAGTGAGAAGCCTCAAGTATCACATCTTCGTATTTTCAGTTGTCCTGTCTACATTCATATTCCTGATGAGAAAAGGATCAAGTTGGAAACTTCTAGTTCGAAGGGCATCTTTGTAGGTTACAGTGAGACCTCAAAAGCTTATAGAGTCTACATTCCATCTCAATGGAAGGTAGTTGTGAGTAGAGATGTCAAGTTTGACGAGGATGCATGGTTTTCTAGGTCTCAAGAGCCTCCACAAATGACCATGGAGGCAGAAAAGCTTGCTGTCCCAAAAACTTAACTGCAGAAATCAGAAAAAACATATTCAGATCAGCAAGCTTATGGAGGTGTAGGGTGTGCCTCTTTACCTTCCAGTTTAGCTAGAAAGCCTCACCCAAACATTGCAGGAGGCAGCAAAGCAAGTTGGTGCTCCATCTACTTCCTTTCAAGTGAGCCATCCTCTTAAAAAGTTCCCTCGTTATGTTGCACTAATGTCTTCCATTATTGATACAGAACCCTCCAGTTATGAGGAGGCAGTAGGGAAGCAGGTATGGCAGAATGCCATGATAGAGGAGTACAACTCCATCATGAAGAATGATGAGTGAGAGATAGTGCCTATACCAAAGGGGAAGTCAGTGATTGACTCTAGGTGGTTGTACAAGGTTAAGCATGTGGCAGATGGAAGCACAAAGAAATACAAAGCTCGGTTTGTGGCTAAAGGGTTCTCCCATAAAGAGGGAGTTGACTATGAGGAGATTTTTGCTCCTATTGCCAAGTATACCTCTATCACATTTATTATGTCTTTAGCAGCAGTCATTGATTGGAGCTTTTATCAAATGGATGTAAAGTCAACATTCCTTAATGGGTTGATTGGGGAGGTATACATAAACCAGCCAAGAGACTTTGAGGTGCATGGGCGTGAGACCCGTGTTTGCATGTTAAAGAAGGCCCTTTGTGGGTTGAAACAGGCACCACGTGCATGGTACTCCAAGATCGATGAGTATCTTTCAAGTTTGGGTTTTGCTAAGACAAATGCAAATTCTAATATTTACTATTTGGTTAATCCTTCTAATCTTTCCTATTTGGTTAATCCTTCTAATCTTTCCTATTTGGTTGATCATTCTAATCTGTTTATTTTAGTCATGTATTGCCTTTGCAAGGTGGACTTGGAAAGAGAATTTCACATGGACATTGGCTTGATGCACTACTTTGTAGGTCTAGAGGTATGGCAAAGTCCAGGTGAATTTTTCCTTGGACAAGGTTGTTAGTTACCTAATCATTGGGATTATGGTATTATAAAATTATTGTAAATATTTAATCCAAGAGAAAATGAAGAGTTATAGGTGAATAGGAAATATTTAATCCAACCCCTGGGAAGATGAAACCAAAGGTCACCTGTTTGTATATATATTTCACTCACTTTAATACAAAATTAAAGCATGGAGTTACTCATCTTGGCCTGTCAGTGGTATCAGAACTAAGTTATTTTTAGATAACTCCATGATAGTGTTGCACTGGACTGTATCAGAGAGAGATTGCACCCGATAATATTTTAGAACGCCGGGCCTGCCAAACCTAAACCTAATCCATGTAAAAAAACGCTTCTTGTGCAACGAATTCCGTTACGGTTTCTGCTCACATTCCAAGAATTTCGTGGTTGAGCGTTTCAGTGAGAGAAAGGCAGCTTCACAGACCGTAGCACAAACCGATCGTTTTGCTTGAAGATCGCATGTAAGAGGGATTGCATGTAGAGATCGAAGTGAGAGGCGAGGGAAACACCGAGGCTAGAGCAATGGTTCCTCGATAGTCTCTTAGTTGTCAATGTATCCAATGCAAGAGAGGTCACGAGTTCAATTAGTGACAAGAAGAGGAGGAGCCTAAACCTAATCACTCCCGACAACTGAAACGGAGCTCATTCGAAAGCTCGCAAATCATGTAGTGCACCCTACCTCGCGATTGAACTACTCCTCTTTCTCTCCATTCATCCTCATCTAGAAGTTTGATCATCGGGAATTTTTCAGCAATCAAAGGAGGAAGCATAACATGCATGTACTCGTACATATCATCATACTATTTTTTTTGCATAATCAATAGTTTCTTCCTCCTCTTTGGACGAATCCTCCATTATTTTTCATACAAGAAATGGATGGAATCCTTAAAAAAAAAGGAGAATTGCATCATTGGTGTAGTATGGAGATGATAAATGTTGTAGAATGCTCTAGCAGAAAAGAAGGAACAAGATATTTTTGAGGTCGAGAACTGTGTAGCACTATTGGTGCTGTCGACAAGAGAAGTGGGTTGTTGTTTGTATACCTTAAGGAGAATGTGTTGGTTTCTGTTGGTGTTGTCGCGTTGGGAGTTGTATTACGAAGAGAAACTGATGGGAGAAAATGCGTTTTCTTGTCTCAATTATTGGTGTGGTCCCTAGTGGCAAAGAGAATTATCCAGAATGGTCAAGGAAGATCGAGCACACCCTGATCTTCAATGATTTTTGGGATGACAACTTTGTGATGGCGATACCAAACCGACAGCAAACAAAGAGCTTTCCATATGGACGAATAAAGACAAGAATGCTTATGCCTTGCTTTCTGCTTCTATAAGTGAAGAGGTGAGTCGTCATATCAGATCTATCAAAGATTCTTGGAGTGCTTTGAAGGAGTTGAAAGATATGTGTAATTCACATTCAGAACTAGAGCTAATTCAATTGTTGATGAAGCTCTTCAACCTCAAAATGAAAGATAATGATCCCATGGCTTTAGCTTCTGAAATTAAAGCCATCATGCACAACGTTGATGCTATTGGTTTGAAGATAGACATTGCTCTCACAGCCTTCATCAAGGCCCTCTACCCCACATACTCTCACTATCTTGAATCACTTCAAACTAGTGGACAACTAAAGTCCCTCGATTTTGACTCTTTGGTGGAGAGAACTACAGAACGTGAGAAGGCTTTTGGGAAGAAGATAACTCAACCCACTGGAGAGATTGTGTGCCTTGTTCAAAAAGGGAAGAATCAATCACATGATTCTTCAAGAGGAGAAGGTAGTAAGAGAGGACGCGGAAAGAAGAATTTTAGAGGCAGAGGAGTAGGCACAATCAAGGTGAGAGGTTTGATCTTCACTGTGTTCGTTGTGGAAAGAATGGGTCACATGAAGCAAAGACTTGCAAAATCCAATGGGAAAAGATCAAAGCCAAGTAGGAACAAAAGGAAGACAAAGGTATGCTCTTGAATCCATTCATTTTGTTGTTGCTCATTGCAATATTGGCATTAATGAAGATTTGTTCAAAGCTTCATTTGATTCTTGGAGAGATGCATGGTTGCTTGACACCAGTGCTACATGCCAGTTGACATTTTGGAGAGATTTCTTTGAAGAATTGAATGACAATGTTGAGGGTGCAATGTACTTTGCAGATAGATCTAGTCTCAAATCTGCACGAATTGGCACCACCATGCTCAAATTGCCTGGATTCCCAGACTTTCTTTTGCATGATGTTCTCTATCTTCCTGAGTCATGGAGGAACATGCTATCTCTTATGCACATTCAACAGCAAGGCCATTCTATTCACATGTTTGATAGACAAGTTGAAATAAGGAGGTATTCCGACAACATAGTCGTCGTGACAAGATGGGAGGATGACAGATTGTTGAATCTGAAAGGAACATCTGCACAGGCACAAAATATTGCATACCTTTCTCATCATGATGAAGTACATTGCCTTCTAGTCCCTTCTGTCATGCTAGATTTGGGCACATCAACTATGACAGTCTTCGTATGTTGAAGAAAATGTTGTTTCTGGTCTACCAACCATTCCAAGGAATTTGCAACAATGTGAAGCTTGTATCCTTGGTAAACACAACAAGCAGCCTTTTCATGATTCCACCTCAAGAGCACGTAGAAAGCTAGAGTTGATACACCCTGATTTGTGTGGCCCCATGCCTATTCCATCTACTTTTGGTAATAAATATATCATGACTTTTATTGATGACTACACCAGGATGTGTTGGGTTTACTTGTTCAAACATAAGTCTCAAGCATTTGAAACATTTGAAAACTTTCATGTATGGAATGAAAATGAAAGACAATCTAGCATTAGCTCTCTTCATACTGATAATGGAAGGGGATATACATGTAATGAATTTGAAACCCATCTTCGTCAACATGGAATCAAACATCAAACCACTGTTCCATACAATCCTCAGTAGAATGGTGTAGCAAAAAGAATGAACAAGGCACTCTTGAACATGGTACGTCGAATGTTATTTTTCAAGAATGTGAATTTGATGTTTTGGGCTAATGCATTTCTATGTGCAGTGTATGTGAGAAATAGGAGTCCATCTCATGCTCTTGGAAACAAGACTCCTTATGAAATGTGGAATTGTCGCATTCTTTCGATAAGGCATCTCAGGGTTTTTGGTTCCACCTGCTATGCCTTAATTCCTAAGGAGCAAAGAAACAAGTTTGGTGCATGGAGTCAAAAGAGCATCTTCTTGGGGTACTCAAATACCACCAAGGCACATCGTCTTTACGATGAGGTAAACAAGAAGTTCATTCTTTCCAGAGATGTGATTTTTCTTGAATCCACCAAGAATGACAAGACTATTGAGCGATAGCTTGATCATCTAGATAAATTCACCCATGTAAAGATATATCTTGAGTTTAATGATGAGATTCCACATCTTGAAGGAGGGATACCTATCTTGGATCAATCTCTAGAATCTCATTTTGAAGTGCCATCTCCCCCTCGCGAAGAAGATCCAGCCACTTCATCAAAACAAGGAGTTCAATTGGACGATGTGATTGAGAGGATTGAAAGGCTAAACCTTGATGGGAATGCAACACCATTCAATCAGTGGAGCAACCTGGACCATCACAGAAAGGTCCACCAAAGTGGCTCATAAAGATACTTGAAAGTGTTCATCCTGATGAAGTTGGAAAGACAGGAACTAGAAGTTCTACAAGACAAGATGGAGGTGATGTAGATAATTCAGATTTAGGTGATGTAAATGATATGGATGTTTCTTTTGATTGTGAATTGAATTTATCGACTAACATTGAACCAATTTCCTTTGACGAAATTGCTTCTCATGATGAATGGAAAGAAGCCATGCAGAAGGATTATGATGCTCTCATCAAGAATGGGAGATGAAAGCTAGTGGATCCTCCATTTGGAACCAGACCAATTGGCTACAGGTGGGTCAACAAGAACAAGTACAAATCAGATTGCTCACTTGACAAGCATAAGGTGAGGCTTGTGGCAAAAGGATATGCACTGAAAGAAGGCATGGACTATGAGGAGACTTTTGCCCCCCCCAGCAAAATGGGCTACCATTCGTGCATTGTTGGCTTTGGCTGCACAGAATAGGTGGAAGATTCATCACATGGATGTGAATACAGCCTTCTTGAAAGAGACTTGAAAGAGAACGTCTACATGTCTCAACCATAAGGATTTGTTGTGAAAGGTCGAGAACATAAGGTATGCAAGTTCATCGAGTCTTTGTATGGCCTAAAACAAGCACCTCGTGCATGGTATGAAAAATTAACTGAGCATCTTTTGAAGATCAATTTCAAGCATTTTAATCTTGATGATGCAACTTTGTTTGTCAAGAAAGTTGGCAAAACTGTTGTATATCTTGTGGTGTATGTAGATGATCTTTTGATAAGGAACAATGAAGCATATATTGCATCCATAAAGAAAGAATTGAAGAAGGGTTTTGAGATGAAAGACATGGGATATATTCACTGCTACTTGGGTATTGAAGTAACTCAGAATCCAAAGCATGTATTCATCTCCCAAAAGAAGTACATTGGGGAACTGTTGATCAAATTTACATGGCTGATTGTAAACCTCTCTCTACTCCCATGGAACAAAATTTGAAGCTAACATCAAAAGAAGGGAATGAATTTGAGGATGCAACTAAATATAGACAGCTTGTGGGGAGTCTTATATACCTTACCACTATCAGACTAGACATTTCATTTGCAATAGGGATCCTTTCTAGGTTCATGCAAAAACATTGTGAAGGACATTGGTGTGTTGCAAAGAGAGTTATAAAGTACTTGAAAGGAACTCACGACTTTGGGCTCAAATACTCTAAGGTGGGTGACTTCAAACTAGTTGGACATACATATTCAAATTTTGATGGGGATAAGGAGAATGGAGTGTCTACTTCAGGATACCTCGTGAGTCTTGGATTAGTTGTTATCTCTTGAAGATCACGTAAACAGTATGTTCCAGCAGATTCCACTACAAAGGTAGAATATGTGGCTGCTACAAAGGCGACAAAGGAGATTGTGTGGCTCAAGAAGATACTAGAGGATTTGCAAGAGAAACAGGTGAATGATACTCCACTTTTGATTGATAACACTTATGTATTCAAATTGACCAAGAATCCTAGATTCCATGATCGAACCAAGCACATCAACACAAAGTACCATTTGATTCGACGTCATGTAGAGGCCAAGACCATTTGGCTGAAATATTGTTCCACATGTGAGCAAATTGCAGACATCTTCACGAAAGCGCTTGGAAGAGAAAGTTTGAAAAGTTCAGAAAGATGCTTGGACTTACAAACACCCCTTCGAATTAAGGGGGGGAGTGTCAGTTACGTAATCCTTGGGATTATGGTACTGTAAAATTATTGTAAATATTTAATCCGGGAGAAATTGAAGAGTAGTAGGTGAATAGGAACAACCATCCAACTTCTGGGAAGATGAAACCAAAGGTCACCTATTTGTATATATATTTCACACACTTTAATACAAAATTAATGCGTGGAGTTATTTCTCTTGGCCTGTCAAAGGTAACTAAGCAGTCGAGATTCTAAGGAGATTTCAAACGATGTTTTGCAAGCCCATGGCTACTCCTATGGTAGCAAATCTAAAGTCCTTTATTGATTTTGATTCTGATTTGATCGATCCATCTGTGTACATGCAATTGATAGGTTGCCTCGTGTACTTAGCAAAAACGTGGCCCAACATTTGTTTTGTGGTCAACACCTTGAGTCAGTACATGGTGCAACCCAAGCAGGTTCATAGAGTTGTTGCAAAACAAGTGCTCCGGTACTTGAAGGGCACAGTGCATTTTGGACTAAGGTATGTTGGTGATGGAGTGGTGGTGCTGCAAGGTTTTTCTGATTCTGATTAGGCAAGTAGTGCTAGTGATAGGAGGATCACTTCAAGGTGCTGCTTCAGTTTAGATACAAGCATGGTTTCTTGGTTCAACAGGAAACAGACATCTATAGCACTCGATCCAGAAAAGGTAGAATATATGGCAACCAGTTCCACTAGTTGTGAAGCCATCTAACTTCGCAAGTTACTAGTGGAACTAATAGATCAAACTTTGGATGCTACTGTGATTCACTGTGACAACCAAAGTTGTATCAAACTCTATGAAATCCATTACTTCTTAATCAATCCAACCATATTGAGATCAGGTACCACTTCATCAAATACAGGGTTCAGAAGGGAGTTGTGGTACATTCCAACAGATCAACAAGTCGTTGATATCTTGAATAGTGTTGTAAATCTCGGTGATATATCGAATTTATCGGATATATCACTGAGTTAAACCCCCGTTCAATTTATTTCAAGATATTCTGAGTTAAGCCCCTTGTCTTGCGACATTTTTCGAGATATTCCGATATTTTCCGTCGATGTCACAGAGAAGTTACATTCCGGACCCTCGCCGATACTTTCCCCGAGACGAGATTTACAGCATTGATCTTGACTAGGCCACTTGCAAAAGGGAAATTCAAGATGTTCAGAGAGCAACTTGGGTTGTGGACAACACTTTCCTCGGTAAGAGGGACTGCTAGTGAAAGTACCTCGGAAAGTCTTCTACTGTAGCAGATCTGGGCACCTGTTCAACAGCACTGTATCAAGTCCTATAGAAGCTAGTGAGGAGGCATCACAGTTCTGAAGGAGGCGCATCACTCCTGAATTATAGAGAGAGGGCAGATGTATGCACCTGCCAGCTAGCCTTAGATAAGACATGCACCACTACCAGCTAATCTTAGAGGCATGCGCCACTAGTTAAAGATAGGATAGGAGTCAAAATAAAAATAAAATTTAGTTTGGTTTTATTTTAAGTAAATTTTCTTTCTGAGTTTGACTTTGGATAAAGCAAATTCTATTTCTGAGTTTGAATCACATGCAAACCTATTTTTGTAAACGCCCTTCTCAAATATATAAGAGAGAGGGCAGAGGTATGGATTATTCATTGAGTCTTGAGTCTAGCAGCTAGCAATTTAGGGGTATTTTCCTGTGGCAGACTTTTTAATGTTCAGAATTAATAAAAGCAGTGATAGGTTTTGACAATCGTCTATTGAATTTTGTTCATTGTTTGCTACAGCATGTGTTTATTGATTCTAGCATTTATTACAGAGTTGTTTTGATAGGTTCTTAGTTTTGTTGTTTTTTTTAGTTTCCTGTAGGAATTGTATGACAATGCAGAATTTCTTTACTGTGAGTTAGAAAATTTCTTCATCTAAAGCACCTCCTGGCGCAACAAGTGGAATGAAAACACATCTTTGTGCACCTTTTCACCGTTTGATGAGGAGTGCCCAGATTTTAAGGAGACTTGTTGATATTATATTGTTATCTTTTGGAGTAATTAGTGGATCTAGAATCCACCAAATTATATTTTATTGTAAGGAAATTGAGCTAGAAATCTATATAAGGATTAGCTCTCTCCATTATTTTCTCATGGTTAGATTGATAGGGAGATCCCCTCCGAGCTTAATTGTGGATCTATTGGAGGATGAAGTTAAAGGGCATGTAATGTGAGGTTCGTCATCTTCTTTTGTATTTTACAGATCTGTTGTAATGGTCTTTGAAGAAGGGTAGTTGTGCTCAAAAAGGAAGGAATGAGGTTGAGGTGATACCCTCCTTATGACTAGTTGTTTGTCATTGTCAATATTAGGTTTGATATATGTCATTTCCATGAAAGGCTATTGCTATCTTGTATTGTTCAGTGGTTGCACATCATTGTTGCTGATTTGCAATAATTGAAGTGGTGCACCTTTGGAGGGCCCCTTCTTTTAGTTTCTGCATATCAAGAACTCATGTGGTTAGTTAAAGCATGTTTGTAACAGCCCGACTACACCTCTCTCCATACTCTTCGAACCCTCTTACTTGTTAACCTTGACTCACCCTTTGGGTTGCAAGTTGCAACTGATCTTGGCAACCCACCATCCACTTAATTCTAAAGTTTATCTCATATTTTACTTAGGGAAACCCCCCTTGTGCCAGAGGAGAGCCGGCCTAAAACAAGAGG
Source organism: Picea glauca (assembly GCA_000966675.3). NCBI lineage: Eukaryota > Viridiplantae > Streptophyta > Pinopsida > Pinales > Pinaceae > Picea > Picea glauca. The sequence goes on along the minus strand of JZKD02S0758769.1, from coordinate 265,384 downwards.
AAGAGCTGCTGTGGTGACAGTGGGCAGCCTTCCTTAGTTCCCCTCAGTTGCAATTGTGTTTCAGGGATTTCTCACTTAGAGTGCAACTTTGGGTGGTAACACTGCCCATTACTTGTACTTGATGATTTCTCATCTGATTCGTTTGGAGCAGCAGCATGCTTAGTTGATTTGAGGTCATTTTTACCCCCTAGGAACCATTATTGCATACCTTAAATCATTTAGGGAAGCCCCCCTGTGGTTGGAAAGGCACCAACGCAGAGAGGATGAAAGTGAGGAGACATTTGGCTCTATTCCTAGAAGTTATCCAGACTCTTTCAAGTCTTGTAGGAAAGAATTTCCAAGTGATAACAGGTCCAATTTAATGAAAAAGATCTCCACTTGGGTGTAGTCAAGTCAACTTAGGTAGAAAATTAGATAAATCAACCTAGGAATAATTATAGTGCTAAATTAATATAAATGGCCCACTAAGTTCCTCATTTTTCTCACAGTTTATTTAATAAATTGGCATTTTTAAAAACACCTACAATTATTTCATTGTACACAATTTAAGTGGTCAATGGATCCCACTTTTGTGAACAACAACTCAACTGGGGTCTAGTCAAGTCATCTTAGATACAATTTTATACAATTCAACCTAGGGTTATGGACAATGCTAGATTAATATAAATTGCCCACAAAATTCCTCAAATTCTCACAAGCTATTCATTTACTCCTCATTTCTCTAAAAACGCCTGAAATTATTACATAGTATTTAGGAATTTTTACATCATAAGTGAGGTGACTTGCATAAAAAGTCTAACATTGCCATCAATATCCATATTTTTTAGCTCAATCATCTTGTAATTTCCCTCCAGAAGGGAACTGACCTCCATTTCAGCCAGAGGGAATACTTGCACAAAGAAGTTTCCGACTTTGTGCTAGGGTGGCATGCATATGTTTGGCTCTTATGAGCAAGAACTTACTTCAAGAATGCACTGCCCTGAATTTCTGGTCTTTCTCTCGGGAGTGACCCCCATACTTGTTGGATTTGACCAACAAGTCCTCATTCTCTTGAAGTTACATTTCTTGAGTTTGTAGATTATGGGCACTCTTGTGCACTTCAAGTTCTTTTCCAGTTCTCCTGCCCCTATAAATCCCAAATTTTGGTTTTCCTTTCGTGCAAATCTTTATGGCACACAGTTCAGTTGACTGCAATTGGCTTTCTGTTGAAACACCAGTGTAAAACTACATTTATTAAAGAATCATCTCCCCTTAACATAGGGGAATTGGACCTCTTCAAATAGGACTTGGTTGTGCTTGTTAAAGTAAATCTAGTGTAGAGATGTTTGGTCCATTCCTATCGGGGCCCAGGCTCATATGCTTGCTTTTTTGGCCTTTTTAGGGTGGGAATTTCCTGGTACTCCTGTGGTTTAGTTGACGTAACTCTCTCTGTTCTGCAATGTAATTATTTGTTCAATGAAGTAATACAAAGCGTTTTGGCAAAAAAGTCACAATTTAACTCTAACAGCAATGACCTACACTTTTCAGCATCTACCAATGCTGAGGCTATGACTATTGACTTAAGAATCTGTTACATAGTACCTTTCATATATGTTAGCATTCTTCACCAGTTTAGAAGACCACTATGACTACTTTTCTAGCAACTTACCACTCAATTATTGGCAAAAGTTGCTGATTTGATTATGTGATCAATTGTGAAGGATGATTTATTTTCAATGTCTGTTTAACGGCTACGACATGATCTATTGATGATTGTGGCAGATATCAAATGCACCAGTGCTTTATCGTGGTAAACGATTTTATTCTGAATGCATGCATGATATCAAGAACCATAGAATGAAGTTTCAAAAGAGTTGTAGACATAGATGGTCAGTGGGGTTCATGCTAGTTATATGAACTAATCTAACCGGTAGAAATTGGTAACTACCTTTTATGAAATGATCAAAGAGAAAGCAAGATGAGAGGAACTGAATAGAACTCCTATAGTAATCCAAGAGACACTATAAACTTACTCGAAGGATAGAATATGGTATTCTCAACCTTGAATGATAGCATCAGTGTGTGACGTGGCCTCTCCTGATATGCAATAATCATACCTGCAATCAACTATATCTAGGAATTCCATATCTACTCTACCCTTGCCCTATTTATAGGGGTGATATGGAGTGATATGGAGATGTGCATATGTTTGGATATAATAAAAAAAATACAAAATTCATTTATATTTTACATTTAGGATGGGTAATTAGAAATATGTGTTAAGTACTTATCATTTCCTCCCTGCTTAGTGGAAATCAACCCCAAATACTAAATGGCTGCTTAGTAGATATTTTAAGAAATTTCCTATCAGTCAGAGAGAACATTTAATCAAAGTAGGAGTTGATAGTGAGGCTGAACCAGAGGATAAGTAAGCTAGAACAAAATCTTTTAGAGGTGAAGGTGACCACAAGCAAACTGAAGGCAGTACAAATGGAGGAAGCAGCTGTAAATCTCAATGCCAATAGTAGTCTAAAGCACACAAAAGCAGAACAACTCTTTAGGAATTGGCTCCAGGGATTGGCAAAATATTGTCCCAGTGATCTGTAATCGAGGGACTTATAACCCACACGCTTCACCAACATGGCTACCCGTGCTGAATTATTTTTGAACTCTATCTCAACTTTGTCTCTGATGAGAAAGGTCTTCGGTGCTCAGTACAATTCTAAGTGCAATTACTCTTTGGTTTCTGGGTTGACTAACTGACTCATTCTTTCATCTTTGATTTCACCCATTAAATGAGAAACCCTAGAGTCATAATAAACCATTCTTCTCTCTACACATGAACTAGTCAACCAAATAGCTTGTGCAGCAATTTAAAATCTTTAATAAATGAAGGATCCTAAAACCTAGTCCATTCTCAAAATGAATTAATATTTCACTGACCAATGCTCCAGATGGCGGAACGATGCCTTACTGACTTAGTCACCCCGGTCATTCTTTGTCTCTTCACTGTAGCACCATTCAAACCATGTCAGTTATGTTCCTTATGGCCCGCTCTCTTGCACGGAAACGTTACTCTACTGCTAGCATAGATTCTAACGCCCAATTCAATTGTGATAAGTGTGGGCAATAGAGGAAATGCACCAGCGATGAAGGTGGACGCCCAAGGTGAGGTTCAGACTATGAGGTAGTGAGGATGAGAGCTAGAGAAAAGTAACTGACCAAAGGACAAATAGTGGGGCATCCAGACAGCAATGAAACATTCCTTGGACGCCTTGGAATTTAATTTAAGGCATGGGCATCATCAACAGCAAAAGAAACAGAAAGTGGGATATCTAGAGGCGAACTAACAATTATTGGAATGCCCATAAGCTAGGGTTTAGGGCGTAGGAGATGTTAGACAGCAAAACAAATTCTTGGACGTCTTAGACAGCACGAAGATGGGGTAGAGGTACGTTGGGCAAAAAATAAACAATGAATGGAGCATCCAGGAGCAAGAAAAGATGTCCATCGACTAGCTAGCTCCACTAGTCCACGTACGGCCTGTACAACCGTCGTATGGCCATGAGGGTGAGAGAGCACGATCCAGACATGGAACCACTCCATCCAACAAACAATAATTCGCCCCAACAATTTAATTAAATGGAGATGCAACTAATTCAGTCTAGGGAGCAAGGGGCGACTCACTCCAAGTTCGTACGGCCTGTACAATTATGAATTCGCCCTCAACTCTGTAAATTTGGCCTCAGGCAATAGAATGATTGTCCAGGTGTGGGAGAAACTCACCCAGAAATTAAAGGAACAACCAAGCTAGAGGTAAAAGTGCCCAGGTAGAGAGAGCAACCCTCATGAGAGAGAAATTTCATTTTGGAAAGCTCTCCAACAACTATATGATCACATCCCTTGATCTCACGACTTGGTAGAATGGAGGACTGTCATATTATAGTTGTTGTCTCTCATCAATTGTTAATGGAAAATCAATTTATGAACACAGTAAACCAAAGTATATATATATATATATAGAGAGAGAGAGAGAGAGAAGAACTGCAAATGCAGTTGGTAGTGTATAACTTCTCATATTCCCAACATGAATAGAGAATGGAATTTAATGATGAACCATGCACCCATTCAAATTAAATCTAGAATGATAGACACAGTAATCAATCACATAATGGACACAACTGTTTTACCCTATAACCCGTTATCGCACAGTTTGTAGCTAGGTCAAATGGCTAGAAGGTAGAGGCCAAACTGGCGTAACAGGAACCTACCCCACCCAATGTCACCACAATGGGGAGGTTCTTTCTATTCAGGGAGGTTAGCCCAGGGGAGACGTCCCCGGTAACCTGGGGTTTTGAAGAGGCCAAAGTATAAAGGTCAAAGTAAAAGTTCCTCCTCACAGGTTACCACCAAGGTCAGATAGTCCGGCTAATCAGCCAATAAAGAAGTGTATGCCCAGATGAGAACACCTGCCTAGAACAAGACAATAGCAAAACAATATATGCAGGCTATAATTCAATGGGTTAGTACTTCATATGACTATCCGACATCAATATATAAGCAATTAAAACAATAGATATCAATGAGATCAATGTCAATTAATATAGCAATGGAATAATATCAATTCATCAACAAATATTGAGATGATGTAGCCAACAATGTATTTAATCAATCCCTTACTCAATAAATGCTTTCAAACCATCATCTAATTGCTTATCAAAGACATGTGCTGCGTCAAGATGGAATATCCAAGTATGACGTCAGCCTAATTAGGGTTAGCTAGTTAGTTAGGGTTTCAAATTTAAGAGTTTTAAGAAGTTGTTTGAGCACAATCACTTCAAC